>WKFP01015549.1:1702291-1730589 GCA_011057875.1 Pterocles orientalis | reverse complement strand
TGTAAACACATGCAGTCTAATACAGAAGTAGAAAACAATGTGGGGGTTTTTTTCCTGAGGAGAAAGAAGGGATCTTGGTGGCTAAGATAAAATTAAGAGAGTCTTTTGGATCACACTGAGCCCAAAGACAGTTTCCAGTGAAACAAAAAAAAGCCCAAAACACACACCTTTTCCAGGCAGTCACCTTTTCCTTTTATTTAGGTCTACTTGTATACAAAAACAATTAGACACAAATAGTTCTGCACTGGAAGTTTTTTGGACACTTACCTTCAACACTGATTTCATACAGTTGCTTGCTTTGCATCCCCAGAGAGTTTTTAAAAGAATGCACCTGTCTATTGTTCACCTTGCATCTCATGCTTTTCCTCACCATAAAACAATACTAGTGCCCATTTATTCCAACATAAGGGATTTCCTCTAAGTGCACTGTAGTACTTACAAAGACTTTCCTCAATCACTACAAGCCAGCACTATGCATTCAACAGCAGCATCCTTTTAGCCTCATGCACTCCCCGCACACACTGAAATAGATGTTTGTCTACTGTGACTACTCCTCTTCAGTTTAAGAGGGACACGGTCATACTAACACTCAATTTACAATATATTAATTCCAGAAGGAGATGAGATTCTTGCTACATTACTTGCTAATATGAAGTTAAAAAAAACATACAACTGAAATGTCCCAAAGTAATCTCAGCTTTGAGCAATAACTAGTGCTGCAAGAGAATAAAACAAAACTATGCTTTCATATTCTAGTTTGGTCTCCACTCTAATAGGTCACAGCAGTTAACTCACCTCAGACAAGCCCTTCCTCTGGTGTTTGGACAATGTAAAACGCTGCCCTTTGAGCAAATGACCTCAGTGTGCTCACAGGCCTCCTTGCAGCTCGCTAATGTGTCTTCTCCTGTTTGCTGCAGCTCATGGCCTGACACACAACACTTATCAATCCATCTGTGACTATCTCAGTCTTTTTACCTTTCAGTGCTCTAACATCACACACCTTGAGTTGTTACCTGCTACCAGCCAATGCAGACAATCAGATTGTACTCTGACTAATGGGGCTTTAACTCAGCCTCTATGAACTCCGAGTCTCTCAAATTGAGGCAACTTCCTAAAGGAGTTGTGCTTTCCCTTGACACTACCTCATTTTGATCAACAAAGGGACATTTATAAAGATACTTGACAAGAACCCTCCTCTCACACACAGAGTTCTCTGGGCTCTTTTCTCTAATCCCTGCCATATATCCAACCCACATGCATTGCTTTCTGATCCACTGCATCTGTAAACACATTTTGTCTTAGCTTCATAGGAGAAGTGAGGTATGCTGCAGAGATCCAGTTGTAGAAACCACATTGCAGTGTTGTGCTGCACACTTACCCCTAACACTATAAACCGTATACCTAAGAAATCTGGATGCCTAACCTGCACATCACCTCTTCAGTCCTGTGGACTGCTTGCATGCTCATTTGCCTCTAAGACTAGTTGGCATAAAAGCTTGAGCTCCGCAGTTGGTCCAAAATCCAAATCAAGCCACAGGCAAACACTCATAACTTATGGACACCATGGATCAACACACCTTAAAACTACGTGGAGAGAATCTGTTCTTCAGTGATTTGCAGATTTTGGGGAAGAGCAAGAACTCTCTCCAACTTAAATCTCCCTTGGCTAATGTAAGTTCTCTTATAACAGAAACATTACAAATATTGAAGACCTAAAAAGGGCAAGTTTCCAATTCTTTAAGTGCTCTAGTTTCAGAGCTTTCACACCTTCATTTTCCATCCCAAGCAACAAGTTCTGGTAAAGCAATGTTTGTTCCTTGGAAGATTAAATACCTGCCCCTTAAAAAAAAAATCCCCATAAGCATTTATGATCCCTGCTTCCCCTACTGAAATATCCTTCCTACATTATTGTAAAAATTCACGGCAGACCTTAAAACACATGCTCTTTGTTCTTTAGTTGTCAGGCAGATATTTTTCACACTCATCTGAGTGTATTCAGAACTCTTAATGTTTCAACCACTATCCCAAAACACGAAACCACACAGCAGAATCATCTGGAAAAGCCACATCTATCCCAAGAGTTACCCAAGTTGGACAGGAACAAGAAACCGTGAAGATTTAGTAAGGGTGAACTTTATTGCCTGAATACACACCCTCCCCTCAAACCCCATCTCTTACATGCAATGTGAAGAAACTCATCAGCTAGCAACCAGCGGCAAATGTATTCTAACAGAGCAGTTTCTGGTTCCATGCTGTAAAACTTAAACCAAAGCTAGGTTCCTGGGCCCGCTGCTATGCTTCCTTTCTTCTCCAAGGAGCTTCTCACACAGTCACTCCTGGGTGGCAGACCAGGCTTGGCTCTTCAGCCACAAAGAATGCCACTTAAAATTTCATAGGGCCTATGCTTCTCAGTGTACTAAGAGATGCATCAGATGTCTCCACATTGCCTCCTGGTTTAACATTTTCCTCCAGCATTTTATCTAATCAAATCAATATAATTTAAATCTTTGCTTTCAACAAAGAAAACAAAGTGATTCCATTCTTTGCAACATCTTTTACATCCCTGAACTCTTTTCCAGAAAAAAACCTCACAAGCTGTGCCTTCATTCATGTCTCTAGAATCAAAGCTGCCCTTACGACTCCTTTTTTTCTATTAGTCCATACCACCTGCATGCACTAATTCCATGAGCTTATAAATGCTTTCTGCAAAAGCAGAATAATTAATACTTTTAATTCTAAACAAGTGTATTTTTAATATTCCACGCTATTCAAAGCTGTTATTCATGCTCAAGAAAGACAACTGGTTAGAATATGGCTTACAATACGTTAAAAAATTATTTCAAAAATAACAGGTGGAGAATTGGTAAAAAAATTTCAGCACAAGGCAAGAATAAGCTAAAACACTACAGCACAACAAGATATTTGGATGAATCTCTAATGCCTTCCCAGCTCAGAAGCATATTTTCTTTTAACTGGTTACCTCTCTGTCTTGATCTTCATTAACTCAATCTAATTATCACAGCATGAAGCAAAATAGGAACTTTTTTTTTTAAATCTAGAGAAAAACAATATGCAAAGTTATTCCAAAAGCTGGTGAACATTTGGGCTGGAAGGGAAAGAAATGGGGGTTGAGCCGTGTGGGATATGTAACAAACCAAGAGCAAAAACTGCCGAAGACAGACAGTTTGACAGCGTAAATACCAGAAGAAACAACGGTGTAACCAAAGAACTCATTTTTACCCACACAGTTTATTAGAAAAGTATTACAAAGAGAGCAAGAGAGCACTAGCTAGCTTAGCAAACGTATATTGAATGTATTCTCTCCCTTCTGTTTTGACCTACGCATGGGCTTTCTTTTGTTTGTGTTTTCAGGCCTGCTATCCATATTTGTAGCCAGCTGTTACTACACCATAACATATTCCCCCACTAAATCCCACAGAGAACTGCTCTGTGTGTTGCAGTGTTTGAGAAGAATTGTTTCAGACAGATGTCAGTTCTCACATTTCTCAATATTTAAAGCTGGCACCAAGCATCCCTCCCCTTGCCTGTTTGACTTCTCTCCCCTTGTTTGTGGGGACCTTCTGTGTCTGAGAATGCAAATGTCACAGCAAGATCAAAATACACATTAAATTGCTTTGTGTAAATTTGTCAAATTAGGAAGCAAAACACTTCTGTTGAGGGTTACTTCCCTCAAGGTAACAGAACAGCCTTAGCTCTAGTAATAATTTAATCCCACTTTGGCCATCTCTCCAGCACAGATGCTGTTTTGTTTCTCCTATCTAACTGAGACTGCAATATTTGGGGGGGTTCTTTTGGGTTTTGTTGGAGGTTGGTTTTTTTGGGGGCAAGGGCAGTGGAAAAAAGGAAAGGAGCTGTGGCATTGTAGCCTGTGCTTCAAATTCACTGCTTTATACTGGGAACTAACCACAACTTCGAGGTAAAAGAAAACAAAACCCCTGCTATTCCTTCTCACTGCTGCTATATAACCCAAGCAAGTGCTCTGCATTTCATTCTGTAGCATACAGCTGCCCCTACTGCATATAAACAGGATTCAGAGTCTTCCTAAAAAATCCAAGTAGACTTTATGACAATCTTTTTCCTCGAGGGTACAAGAAGAATCATGAGCCTTTTCATTACACTATAAGTAAAGATATTTTCACCATCCTGAAGGAAGAGGCAAAAGCATGATGGCTTACACTGAACTATGAATAACTTCTAGCAAAATTCTCTATTATGCTCCTGTAACTCAATACAATATGACAGCCAATCCCAATAACAAGTAACTAATAAGGCAGGAATTTCATGTCACATTCTACCTTATTAGCTTACACAGGTTTTCATAACAATGTTATTAATTTGCTATGAATAAAGGTGCAGCAACAAAATTCCCATTATTGGAACCCACAAAGGAAAATCATCTTTGAGGGCTCTCAAACCGCTTTTACACAATTTCAGGACCTCAGTCAATCCTACAACAGAACATGCTTAATTCATCATCATTCATTGGAAGAAAATACAAAGTCCTGAATGTGCATTTACACTGAAAAAACCAACTAGATCCATTTATTTTTATTCCCCCAAAAAATGGAATAGTAGTGTAGTTAAATCCAGAAAACACATTAAATATTATCTAAACAGGAAGTACTCTCAAACAATACAAGTTCTTAGAATTTATACAATACTGCCTACAACAGGATGCTGAAGAGACCTCACCATAAAAGCAACACAAATATTTGATACTTGTATAACAGCAAAGTTTTTGCTTTGGAAAACAGATATAAGATACTACTAAAACTCACCTTTATATTACACTTCAGTAACAAAAAGTTTTACTGAAGTTTTCCAAATCATTAAAAAAATCCTATTACAATATATATAGAAGGAATTTACAATAAGAAACTGTGCCTCTCAGAATTTTGTGATAATTTCTTCATTAACAGATGATAGAAACACAGGGGTTTTTTTCTCTATTAAAGCTATGCCCTAATCTGAAGCACAAAATACTGATGTACAAAATAAACAATTTAAGTCAAAATAATTTAAATGTAAGGAAAAACTGTTAAGCACTACCTAAAGGCAGCTATTGTTGAGTGGCTAGCATCTCTGCATTAGCCCGGTCCTGTACATTATAGTGCCTATGCTACTACTGTTAAGAAAGCAATATCAAACAGTTATATTAAAGCTATTACCTGACCTATCAGCTTTCATATGGATGAGCATGAAAGTTTAAGACTATTCAAAGATGGTTAAAGAAACCAATTGCCCATTAAAAGACTGCAGTTATGCCCAATCTATAGCAGAGAAACAGCTTCAAGCCTGCAAATTACTAGCATCCCAAAACCAAGATCCTTTGCTTTTAGTGGAGTATTCAGTTTTATTCCAAAGGCACTAAGTCCCACACTGAATCTGACCTCAGAGATAAAATTGCAACACCATCTGAAGGTATTCTTGTTTTGCATGCTTAAGTTTAAATTGGTGCCTTAAGTTTTCTTCAGTAAAACAGATTTTGGTTGCTCTTAAACATTTATCCATACATCCATTATTTCATTGCTTTAACACTTCAGTCCAGTGTGCCTCATCTTAAACTTCAGTACACAACATGTTTGCAAACCATCCCAAAAATCAGAACCAAGCCTTCCACTGCACGTGTCTTTCTCCCTAAAGGCAGAAACAAGAACAAACATTCTGGTCATAGTGCTTGATGAACACACAGTGCAAAAAACCCACACAGTATAAGAAGTTACACAAATCTCTCAGCCAGTTTAATACTTACCCTCATTCTAACTTTTTTTTTTTATAATCAAGTATTTAGATGCTGAATGACCTTTTACAATACCTTCACAGACTTGAAGTCAGAGTCAAATCTAATTTTCACCATTGTAAATGCCTTTGAAATGACACACACATTTGGGTAGTCTGTCCCTTAAGTACCATCTTTTTGCCACTTCAAACATTCTGCAGAGTTATTACCATTGTTATTCCTGAAAGTATCACAGGACCATCACTACACAAACTTGATTTAAAATCCCAAACCCAAATTGTGACAAGCACTTAGTGTCTAATAGGAGGCATTTAACACCTCACAGAATCAAACTGTAAAGAAAATTTTATTAGAGAATCTTTAAACCACATCTACACTAAACTTATACCCCCTGAAGACACAATTTGGCACCTGTTAGAACAAAGGAGAATGAAATGGAAAACACTCAAAAGTACTGGGGGGAACAAGGAAGGGCAAAGGCACTACACATACCCACCAGGCAATTTCTGCTTTTTCCTTCCTTGTTCTGTTGACTTGGTTTAAAAAAGGGAGGTGTTTTACTGCTTTATAATAGCCCAGGTCCCTTGCTAGACCCACTGCTCATGTAACCTTTTCCCTAACATACTACCACCCAAACAGAACACTACCCCCATGTCATCTAGCAGAAGCAAGTGAGGGGAAGAGCCTCAGATGTTTTTAACAGCTTTATTATTCCCCAAGATCAAGGAAATTTGAAACATTCCCAGAAAGGACACAACTGCCCTTCCCTGTGCAGACATTTCACTCCCCTTTGCAGTACAGGAACAGAAGAGGAAAAAAACAAAAGCTCATCTACTCTTCATATTTTGTATGTATATCAGCTACCTTTAGGTAATTGCCTTGCTGTGTCCTATAGAGCCGGGCAGCTGTAGGTAGTCTGTAAATCCATGTCTGAGAGTAAAGGTTAGTTCTCTTGAATTTATGAAAAACTGCCCCATCTCCACAGTGTCTTAAAACTATATGTGGTAAAGACAAACCTTAAAGAAACAATTCCTTTAGAAGCTTTCAAATCACTTTGGTAAACCACAGCATTCTGGTATCAAACCTGTTGGGAAATACCTCTGTTAAACTTCCAAAATTAAGTAGTTGCTTTTGTTCAAACATGTTAGGAAAATACAGCTAGATTGTTAGGGTTAAACAACAAGAATATGGATAAGCAAACTGATGTTTTAAGTGATTACTCATCAGGGTTGATTTAAAGATAGATCCACATTTGTTTCTTTCACAAAGAAATATTTAGCGTATATTCTGAAAAACACAGTACTTAGGAAAAACTGATTGCTTTAGCTCAGAGATCCTAAGAAAACAAAGAAATAAAAGCCAGGACAGGGCTAGTGGGAGGGGAGAGACTAATTCTCACCTGTAAAACCACTTTCAGATACATACCATGTCTGGCAATTCAGCACACATGACAAGGCTGCCATCCTCAGGGGATCTGGAAGCTATTGCAGCTGGCTTCCAGAGAAGATTTATGCCTGGACCTCCACAGAATAACTCACATAAATTAATTCCTCAAGAATTGGCTAAGAAGCCAAATATTAGGATGCCTTAAATAGTCTTCAATGTTATCTTCCTTAATCACAGTCGCTTTCAAATGTTAAACTAAAAATAGATTGCAGGGCCATTCAAGCTTTCTAGTCATAGTACTGTACAGAAAGTTCTCTGGCACATTGCAGAACAAAAGGTTTCTTTAACATGTCTGACAAGTATGCACACAACTCAACTAGCAGCAAAAGCAAGAGGAAGAAATGGAAGCTTCTTATCTTTTAAAGGTATGCTCATTTATTCAACTTAATTATTGCAACTACCACAAATGGTACTTGCATAATTTTAACAGAGCAGGGTACAAATGTTACATATGAGTTGGGAGACAGGATAATTTGGGATCAGCCTTCTGGGAAGAACCACCCCTTCTTCTCTTGACTTTCAAACATTCATCCAGCTTCCCACACAATAGAGCTCCTTTCCCCAAAGGCACTGTAGTGCCAGCTGTGAACAGCACTTCTAATCTTCCAGTAACAGGCAATTTCATGCCCAGATCCTACATTTTCTGTTTATACACAAGCCATTAGTTTGTTTTCTAAATTGACTACTCCACATCTAGTATTGCCATCCTAGAGATTCTTTGGATTAGCTTTTTAAAATAAACTTCTACAGTTTTTCTATTTCAGTATACAGAGACAGCCTCCATGCCACTTGAACCATTGCTCCTTTTGGTGCAGAAAAAGGAAACGAGAGACCCCATGAATCTGACGCAAAAGCTCTGTTATACTACTTTTCTTCATGCCACTTATGTAGCATAGAAGTCTGTCAAAAATATAGAAAGAACACAAAAAAACCTTAAATAAGCTGATTACAAGAAAAAAAGATGTGCTCACACACATAGCAGTCAACCAACTGTTTAGTATTCAACTTCCTGAACTCCAGACAATGATACCATTTGTTAGAGAGAAAAGGTTAGTGAAATCAAGTTTTAAAAAAGACAAACACCCATCAAAAGCTAATCAGTTTAATCAAAGGTAGGCTTGGGTTACACGAATTTGGACCTTAGTTCAGACTGCAAGTCTAAGAGAAAGGTTATTGTAAATATTGTAAATTAGCACCATTTCCTGTGATAAAATCTGAGGCGATAAGGTATTCACAGTTATCTATTGATACACCAAAACCCCAGCTATCATCAAAACAAACACTGATCCCAATTTACAACTTGTGATTTACTAGCCAGCAAAGCCCAGCCAAACATTTTAATATAATCACAAAACCAATAATCCATTTACTATGGACAAAGTATTTACTCTACACATCAAGCCTTCCTGCTTTTGAGCTAAAGAGAGTTAACAACACAGGGGGAAATGCAAAAGTCACAGCAGAGATGACAGTCTGGGGAGAACTTTCCTGACAGTGAGATATTTGATGACCTCTAATTTTACCGCATCATGGTTCATCCAGTTACAGCCTTTATACAATGAGACAAGTTCCATTTTCTATTGCATAAGGTCACCATTTTTTTAACCTAGGGAGGCAAAGTTCACAGGAGAGTCACTATCTAGTTGGTAAAGTTGGATAAGATTTCTTCTTTCTAGGAAGAGTAAGCATACGAAGCCACTAGACAGATTTAAGGCTGTGGTAGCTCTACTATTTCTAACTGAGTTTTCTCCAGGAGGCTTTCTAACTCAGTTACTCAATTCAGTAACTACTTATCACCTAGATATTGTTGCATGCATGGATAATATTTTGACAATCCAAGTTTAAGCCTCAATTTTTTTTCCCTTCCAACTTAAAAAGAACACTTTTACTGGGCCAAAAATCTCATTCCACAACTCAAGAAAATGGTGTTGTCTGTTCTCCATATGTCTTCCATAACAGACATGACTTTTCTCTGACAACTCACACTTCATATTCCCCCTGCTGCTTCCTGTGACTGATGGCCAAGTACATCTACAGCAGGCCCCAGATTGTAGAAAGTGGACCTCCCCTATAGATCCCAGGCACCAGAAACACTCCACACCACTGTATGAGATTCTTTCAATTTTTTTTAAACCCCTCCCCACTGTAAGAGTGTACAAGCTACATACAGAACTGTGGAAACTTATTCAAGAAATACTTGTCTATTTATCAGGAAGAGGTTATTAAGCAGTCACATGGGATTTTTCAGTTCAAATCTACTCTGGATTCTCAAGTAGGAGCCATACCTAACACCTGCAGCTCTGAAAAAGACAGGAACCCCTACTTCAATCCTCAGAATCTTCCATCAGCTACTGCAATTCTTTTTACTTCCACAAACCCTGCCTTCCCACACAGTAATATAAAATGCTGCTTCTAAGGGATCACTGCTATTCATGATCAAACTCTGATCTCAATTAAGGCTCATTTCATTTTCAATATCCTTCCTGGCTTGCCTGTTATATCTTACCTACAAATCAGGCAGCCTACCCTCTGCTTCAGCTGTTCACCGCTAATCTCTCAACTTTCCCAAAAATAACTTTTCCCGAGCTTATTCACTTTTTGCTCTCTGTACTTCCCATCAACATCTCTGTAGGCACTCCAGCCTCCATATTTTTTTCTCTCAGTGCAGCAACCACTCTGTGGCAATACACACAGAAAATTTTTGTGATTAAGCATCCAGTAACCAGAGTTCACAAAGACATTTAGAGTCACCCTGTAACAACTGCAAGCAGCACAAAGCCCATCAATATATCCTGGATGTCTCTTATCAAGGACCAGCTTCTTGGCAAGAGTTTATGAACTGCCTGATGCACAGTTTCCTGCTGGAGCTCTCCCAGGTTCCATTTGTCGTTAGCTGGAGGATTTTTCCCTTCTGTACTGGCAAAACTCAGAGCATCACAGCACTGCTATGAAAATTATTGGACAGTTAATCTGAATGGAAGACATTACGAAAAACTCTGAAGATGTTCTTAACCAATGGTAAGGCAAACTGATATTAAGACTTAACTTAAACCAGGAATTTGATAGGTGTAATAGGAATAAGTCCTCAAAATACTACAATTATTTGACAGAGAGTGGAAAGTTTTTAAAAAAACATGTCATTTTTCAAAAGAGTAGTGACAAATGCGAAGTACTGTTTCATGTTTGTCAGTCTTGATTATCAAGCAAAATTTATCAGTGGCCTTTTGGGAGGAAACTGTCCATTGTTTTCCATTAGGGAGCTTAAACTTTTCTTTATGATGAGCATGGCCAATTTAAGAATTGCTAACATTGGATTTCCTCACTATTACATGTTTTATACTAATGTCATTTATAAAACAATGCATTTCCCTAGTTGTAATAATATCAAGCATCAGTTACAACAGCATCTAGCAAAAATGTTTTCGGCAAGACTGACAAGTATAGCACTACTAGATCCAGAATTTTTCTGTTCCCTGAAAGCTAATGAAGTTCTGAATAGGGAATCTATTGAAAGTCTATCAGTGCTCTTGATTCTATACGGTATAACACAGAAAAGGATGCTGATGTCACCTACTTCTTGCCCACACAGCTAAAGTGTGTTGTAATGGAAAAATACACTGGAGATCACTCACTTGCTTCTCTGAAATAACACAGGCACCATACACACACCCACACACACAAGGATTTGGGGAGGGGGGAACAATTGGCCTCTCCCTCCCTCCTCCAGAGAGTGCCCTACAGGCACAATAGGAGAAAATTGTTTCATTGAGCCACTGACTACTAGATGTTTGGAAAGAGGGCAGTTTGCATACACACCAAGTAAAAATAGACTGAACTGCAGCTCAGCTCAGGGCATAAATTGTGATATCTACCTCTTTGTAAGAGAAACTTCTAAAAACAAGTTTGATTTATAAAGAACTACAATTTTTTTGTTGTAAGTCCTAAGGGTTACAGCCCCTCAACTTCTTTGCAGAATCAGACTGCTGTTTAGAGAAGCATGGTCTTACAAACAATAGCCTCTGATTTGTTACAGCATTTATGATCCAATTTTAATTCTTACCCATAGTCTTCTGCATGAATAAGAATTCAACACTAATTGCAGCTGCCAAAGCACATCCCTGAACTAGTACAGAGACATACATAGAGCCAGGTAAAACATGCTGAACAAACTTCTCCAATGTAAAAATATGCCAGTTCTTTCTCTTCACTTAAAACACATCTTTTTCAGCTTATTTTTGTACTGTCTCCTAAGATCTAGCCACTCTGTACTTTGTACTCCACGTTTTCTTTCCATCTGAGTTTGCAAAAAATCCTCATTTAGTATCAAGTTGTGAATTGAACTGATGAGCTATTTAGCCTCCTCCTTTAAATCATTAATAAGACATTCAATCTAACTGAGCCCCATACTTACCCTATGAGCACTGTTCCTTGCCCTGCAGCTCAAATTACTGCCACATCTACTATTTGTGCTTAAGGTTCTCCAGCAACTTTCCAGGCCATGCAATATTTAGGCCAATAAAGTTTTTTACAAATTTTATGTGGAATTTCTTCCAAATGGCTTGAAGTATTCACTGCACAAAGTATTCCTCTATCTGCAAAATACTGTAACTTGATTTTTTAGAATGAAAGAGTATGCTTTTTGATTTACACGTACCACCAGTTTATCAGTCACAGCTCTATTTTCAAATCCATTAGAAATGTACCTTCCACTTTTGGTGTTAATATTTTACGTAAGGATGGATGTGGAATTAACATAGATGACTTACTGTTAACAGACATCCACAGAGCCAATATCCTCACAGCAGACACTCTGGCAAGCAGATACACAGAGCTTGCCTACAGAAGCCTAGACTTCACACTATGCAGTTTATCCTGTTGAAGCAGCTGGTAGCAGCTGCAGCTAAACTACTTTCAGCACCTAAGCCAGTTAGATATTTAATTAATTCCACAGTTACAGAGCAGTTTGTTCTTGTGCTTTAAGATATTGGCACTCCATTTATTTTTTCCTATCTCTTAATGTCACCAGCCTTTCTAAACCCATTTGCTAGTTTTGTAAATTAGGTAGCTAATCCCTTTATGTTTAAAAATAAAGTTACTCTTCATTTACAGATATCCTTTCACTATTATTGTGGAACATAGATTCTCACCCACATATCTGCAGAACCACTCCATTGTCTGAAGCCATCGTGGAACAGGCATAACAACATACATAATCCTGATCTTAAGAGAGCTGAACTACAGAAAGGTCAGGTGTCTCGAGTCTCCGCAGCAATTGGGAGCACAAATAATGTATTCAGACATCCAAAATAAGCACCACAAATGCAAAGCCATCTAGTTATTTCTACTGCTCCTTGAAAAGTCTTCAGAATGTGGCAGGCAAGAACCTGAAATAGATTCACAGCCTGTCTCCTTCCAGAGAAGGAATTTCTGCCTCACTGTGCTCCTGCAGCCTGTCAACTGCAGCATTACAATTTGACTTTCACATCGTTGCTGAGACTCCTCTTTTTTAATCAAGGTGTAAGCGAGTAAGCCACATGCAGACTCCACCTTTGCAAGTTTGAGTTAAATTGGAAGAGACATGCATTGACTTAAAGAGTCCAATATATATGATTATACATATGATTCACAAACCTATGTAATGCATTACACTCTAATACAGCCCTCATGCTTCTAGCACTTCATATTCAACATTCTAACAGGAACTTCTCATAAAGCCAGGTCCCAGATCTGATTTCACTGCTAAAGAGTTTGAGGCAGAATGTTCATTCATGTCACTGGCACCACTGCATGAACAGTAAGACAAAAGCTCACAGTACAGGAACTCCTAACAAACCATACTACACACCATCTCTGAAAGAGTCACTTCGCCTTGCCCTCATACCTCTTCCCCGTCTGCCCTCCCCCTTACTTATTTTGTAAACAGGTAAGAAAATTATCAACAGTTTGTAGGCAAACCCTGGGCTCACATTCGGACATCAAAATGCATCAAGGCATGTAAAAGCTTAACTAAGCAAGTTAAATGACAAAAACCTGATCTCTGTACGATGCTACCCAAGCTACAATTCCAAGACACTGAAGGCCAGAAAGCTTATTTCTTTAAAACCACTAGAATGTAGAGAAACAGAAAACCTCTTTTGTTCAGTAGCTTTCCATTCAATAAAATTCCCCATTTGTCTTTCTTTTCCTAGACTCCTTTCCTCATGCTGATCAGTGCCAGCCGCCAGTTATGCCTGACAATGGAAGAAAGTCTCTTTATGATCTTCAGTCATCACTACATAAAACACCCTGTACTGCATTCTGCACTCAGTTCCTTCTTTTTCTCAAAAAGAAAGCTTAAAGTAAGTTTACTGGTGTTTTAATAGTTTTCTTATTCTCAGGCCAAACCCAAAATTCTTTCCAATCCTCCCATTCTGGACTTGGACTGTGAATATTGAGCATGCACACTGGGCTTGCTGGCTGCAACTTCAGCTAAATTGCTGCTGCCGCCACTGTTCCTGCTCTCTACCATCTCGTAAAATATTGATTTCTGCAGTACATACTAGGTAAAGAAAAAAAAATTTTCCCCTAGACACAGCAAATTGGCAACAACATAACATCACCCTGTCACGCTGGTATGCAAGACTAGCATCCAAAAATGAACCAAAGAGACAACATGAAGGTGGGAGGGTACATGGGGAAAAGGGGAATGCAAACAGAGGACAATCAGGAAAGAAAAGGAGACTAGGAAAGATGCAATTTGCTACATCTTTAAAATTGTTACTACAAGGGTGTTACAAGAAAGCAGTATCCTTTACCAGCTTTTCCACAGGACAGGCAACAATGGTCTGTATGATTCCACCACACTCATCTATCCTAAGAAATTTTGGCATATAGTTACAAATACAACAAAATAATTAGCAATCATCAAAAAGGGATGAGAAAATAGTCCAGTATTTGTATAAAATGGCTGCACACCTTAAAGCATCGGTATAAATTTGGAGAACCCATGACAGAACCTCACAATAAAAATGCTCTTGTTTCTTAAACACAAAGCCACAGGCAAAGTTTGATGAAGGGCAGAGAGGAATAAGGTGTTGTACATTAACCAAATCAATTTGAAAGAGTATAAAACCTGAGCAAAACAAATCTCACAAGTAGGCAGAAGGAATCTCGTTTCCCCTTGCATTCTTCACTCTCAAAGCTCCCTGCTGTAACCCCAGCAATTTATAGTTTTCAGCAAAGCTCTCTCTGCAACTCCATCTACATCAAGAACATCCAGGAAAACCTCCACCGCCATAGAGCACATCCTGAAGTGACAGACCTGCCTCCATCGAACCATGGGACACTTAGGACCAAGAGGAAATGCTCAGTCTCTTCCCTGCCTTCACACACAAACTTTGTCTGACCCTTGCATGTCAAGGTACAGAAAACACTGTGCTTTACATACTTAAAAATATGCCTCTTCCAAGCTGCCAACCACTGAAAGAACAAGTCTGACCCCTTGCACCACCTGGAGTATTTCACATGACTCTTCCTTTAAGCAAGGGACTGCAGAGACCAAGCACTGGCTTCACCCCAAAAGATGCCTGTGAAAAAGCCAGAGCTCCTGGAACACTTCTTCCCCTTTCAGCACAACCATGAGCCGCACATCAGGAGCCAACCTTTGATAACAGGCACAAATACATATTAAAACAGAGCTCCAAATCAGTGGAGCTTTTTATATACTGTAATAGATCCCAACTGTATCAAAACATTAATATTGAGCTCTCAGGACTAAGGATATGGTATTGGATACATGCTTTTAAAAGGTCCCTAAATGCTTATTCATCTAATAAACCACAAAAGCTCTAAAGAAGCTGTTGCCATCTGTTTCCTGGACTCTGACATTTCTATATGGTCTTCTCCCTACCCCCATTAACTGTTCTTTTGTCTCCTTTTTATGGTATTCTAGAAAAGACAAAACTACAACCAGAAAAATTAAAACTAGGACTTCATCCTTTGGTCACAACTCTTCTCCCGAGTACAGTAAGGATCTCCAAAACTTTGCAATCTGTGGTACAGTAAGAAGTTGTGTTGTGGGCAGAGTTTAACTCTACATTTCCCAACTTTCACGATGTAAATCAGACTCAATTTCTTTTGCATGTGGTTACTTTCCAGTTTAATGTGAATTTATTTACTACTTGCAATTTGAAGTAAACATACTTCTATTTTACACCATAATTTGGAGGTGGCGGTCGAGGAGGAGAAAATGGTCAAGTGCTAGGTTTCCTTTGATCCTCAGGTCTTCACTTGGGACAGTTGAGATGGGCAGGGACCCCACTAACCACACCATAGATTAGGTACTGAACACATTCTGCCCACATCATATAAAGCATTACCCTTTTGGACGAACAAAACAAATTATTCAAAGATTCCAGCAGTAATTATACAGAACAAGTTTATAAAAACTGAATAATTGTTCAAGCAGCTGTTGGCTTGTCTATTTTAAATTGAAATCAGGTGCAGTGCTTGCTTTTGGGAGGGCTACAACTGCTGTTACGCTTAAGGGGCCCCCAACCAGTGGTTATTGTTTACAAAAGCATCCTCCACTTTAGATTATGAAGCCTGACAGAAGTAGTTTACACTCTCCAATCCTATCAAGACATCATGTTGAGTGCTTTAAAAGCCCAGGTAAAGACCTAACAAAGTGCCTGGGCACTGGCAACCAAGGAGCACATACCGCACTTGAAGGCCAGTTCTTCCCCCCCAAGGATACATTCCAAGGACAGGAATTAAGCAATCTCCTCTCTGCAGGGACTATCCTCATGGCTGATCAGTATCCACAACACTGAAGATTCATATGCTTCCTCAAAACAACTGGTTAAACATTGGAAATGGTGCAGAGAAAAGCAGAGACAGGATTCAACTTTTTAATGCATACAGTTTCTCTCAGCCCAGGCCAAGCACTGCATGCCCACTGCCATAGTAGCACACTGGAGAACAGCTGCTGGATCCACCAGCCTCCACTGGGACATGCTCTGCTCTTCTGAGGTGTGCCAGCCCAATAGGATGCCCATCTGCTGTCCATATTCATCTCCAGGTGAGCCACAGCATTGAAAACCAAAAAAAGACAAGGGGTCACAGGAAGAAAAAGATCTGCAGCTTCTTCTCTGTACAACATGCACGTACTGGTATATACACACTGGGTTCTTACAAACCAGAGAATCACATGCAGTCAGACATTTTAAAAATAGCCGTGCAATATTTCATCTCTAAATGTGAAGGTACCTGACATTTTGAAACTCTAAAAAACTAAAGTTCACAATGTAAATAAGTCACCTTGTCACGAGGAGAAGGAAAAACAGGGTTTTAGCTGGCTGGGTACAGCAGGGCAGTCTTCCAGAACAGCCCTGTTGGTGCAAACAAGCATGAAGCAGGCTACACAGACACTTTTTTATTAATCATCACTATTTACTTCACCCATTCAACTGGCCAGACACAACCAACAAATCCCATGAATGTCCTATGAACTCCTGAGCTCAGCAATTAAAGTAAAAACATTCACTAGATTCTTACACTTGGGCAGAATAAAAATGAGTTCTGTGTTGCCTTTAAAAGCCTACCCTAACAAAATATCCCTGAACAGCTTAGATTTCCAGCCCACACATGTTGGTTATCAAAAGAAACAGACATGAGAAACAATGAGGGAGAAAGCTTGCACACATTTCTTCCTTAGACTCCCAAAACCAGTTGTATCAAAATAACAAAGCAAGGTTACCCACCTAGCACCAGTGCAGGCACAGTCACAAGCACCAGAGGTCAACAGCAATGGGGTCATATACCTTGAAGGGAGTTGCGCACAAGTGTGGTCTGGTTTTTTTCTTCCGATATGCAATTGGAACTCCTTAACCAACAGTAATGCAGAGGATCAAAATAATCAAGCAGCTGCTTGTTGCTCTGGAGATTGTCCCCAACTCTAAGGTTCACTTGGTCACATCATAGGTCCTGCTGTACCAACGAGTACTCAGCAGTCTATAAAGACCTGATCTGAATAGCAGAAAATCCAGTAGTAGAGCTGCTTTCTATTCATAAAGATGATAGAACTAAATCTTGCCTCAAAACATGTTCACACCAACCCTGATATTTTATGAACTGGATGCTGCTTTTGTCAGTTAAGAATACTTGGGGGAAGATGGGAGGGAGGGGAACACAAAGGTCCTACAAATATCCCTCATGCACTCATCTAATCTTTGGGCAGCAACCTCAACACCACCACAGTTCAGCCCTGGACACACTGATATCACTAAGACAGTGTTCAGAGTCACTCCATCTTCTGGACAATATCACTGACCCAAAGTTCCAAGAGACTCATCTCACAACTCAGACTGGATTTTAGATTATTTGTTCATACAACCGAGTGTCATGGCATATCTAAGTACCTCACTTGTAAGATGAATAATGTAGATGCAGAAAGTTTGAGGTAGAAAGTTTTGGAGAAACTCAGCACAAACTTTGACACCATATGCAAAAATGACCTTCCATCTTCCGAGTACAGACAGTTCTGAGCCTAAGACTTCACCAGATGAAAGACTAAAACTTAGTGAGAGACCACATACCAAAGCAGCCTTTCTTGAACTTCAGAAAAGTTCTTTTGACCTTCAAGCCTCCACAGAGGCTACCAAATCCTGCCTCTTCACTCAGGATTATCAGTTTTTCAGCCAACAACCTCTGAATACTCAGCATGTGCTTCTGAAGAACAAGATGCTGTTTTGCAGAAAGAAGATAAATATTTGAGTTCTCAAACAGACATCTCCATCCCACCTACATCCAGTTAGTGGCTTTTTATCATTTTGGGACCCTAACACACTTACGTCACTGGGGTTTTTGTTTGTTTGTTTTTAAGACTTTTTGGTTCTTCCTTACTAGGGCCCACAAGTAATAGCTCTTGCAAGATCACATGTAGGCAAATAACCACGGGTAACATCCTACACAGGTTTAAAAGCTCTGATCAAAGAGCTCCCTGTAGGAACTCGAGATTCTGTGTGTTGTATACAAAAGGTATATGCAGGGCAAAAATAAATTAATATTAAAAATGGACAAAGACAGCATATTTTATAAAGTGAGACTCTTCACAGAAGACCTGTGAGATGAAGCAATTTAAAGTATAAATGTGTGCTGTGACATGGAAAAGAGTAAGAAAAGGGGAATATGAAGGAGCAAGATTTAAAAACGGTTCTAATTTTTAATGGCTATCACTGTATCAAAGCAAGTTTAAAAGAGTAGAAGAAAACTTAAGGAAACACATATGCCAAAAGGAGATATCAAAGCAGCCTTCCCAGAATAGGGTGGAGGTATCTAAACCTGATTTTTCAGAGAAAGCACAGGAAAAAAAAAGGCAGCCTAAAGGCAATTGCAGAATCCAACAGACCACCACCAAGTTTTTACCACTGTAACTCTCCTGGTGTTTTTCAGAACACTGACTTTTCTTAAGCAGAATGGTAGTTCAAGTACTGCAGAAAAAAGTTTTCCCTCAAGTTTTGAAGCATATCTCTGCAAGTCCAGGTAGTTGTCACACATCCGTTAGCTTACCTTCTCTTGGAAGTACAAAGGAGAACTACTGGAACCGAGACAGATTTCTTTTTTGAAGGATGAGTTAAGTATTGCATAAGCAGGCAAGTATCACTTACAGAGAACTGTTAGCAAACAGCAGACATAGGAGATCCTGCAAATTATAATTTCTGCTGTCTTTGGGCAACTGTGCAAAGGAAAGTCTAAATCCCCCCAAAGCTATCACACCATTGACTAGGAATGGCTATTTTGCTAAATTGTTTCTAATTAGGCAGCTTTGATTGCCCTGCAGAATATGGTTGGATTTACTCATATAGCTAAAGAAAAGGCATATCCATAAATCTTGCCACATTGCAGGCACATCAAGTATGCCAAAACCTGCATAACCCACTGGAGCCAGTGCTTCTCCACCCTTCTGCTCATATGAACAAACCCAAAGAGTTTACTTCTTATTCCAGCCCATTGAATCAAATCCAATTTACTACATTTCCCTTAAGCACAGTTTTGGTTTTAATTACCATGAATTCAGAGACATGAACAGCAGGGAAATAGGTTTAAATCTAGCCATTCTACTCATTACAAGGTAAGATTTTTCCAAGTATCCAGTATGGATTCAGCTATGCTCCTATTGAACTTAGAAGTCATACTCTAGCCAGCTTCCACCAACACTAAGTACTTTTGGAAACCAGAGCCCTTTTAACAGTGTCCCACACTTTACTATGGTGCATTAAAGCCCAAAGCCCTCATCAAGTTAATGCCTTGCAGTACTAAGAAGCTTGCAGAACAGACTGTTCCTGCCTCTGTAATTATATATCTGGTACTTTTAAGAATGGAAAATACAATATTTAAGCTGGTCCTGTGGGACAGAGTAAAAGACTTGGCTAGACCTTATGAAAGAAGTGATATCAGTCATTCTGAGTGTCTTGAATGCAGTGCAGCATCACATTCTTTAGAGACTGTTGCCTTTTGCACATTTATGCTTCTGAGTCTTAGTGAAACTCAAATTTGGAAGACAAAAATAAATAATTCAATAAAAGCAATTAGTATCCTCAAATCCTCTCCTTCTAGGAAAGGTTTTGAGATCTTTTATAGCTACTCAATATTCAGTCAAGAAAATTCATACTAGTAAACAATGATCAAGATGAGAAGAATTACCTATTTCCTTGTAGTGTTCTCCAAATCACTAGAAGAACACAGAAAAAGAAAAATACTCCCTTATAGTTGCAACCTGGTGAGCAAGGAAAGAAAGACTTTTTTTCCGTGCAGTCAGAAGCCTTTACAACACATTTGCAAGGTTGCAGAAAGGCACCAGACCCTTGGCCTCTATGCAGCCTAATGGACCAGCAGGGAATTCTGTAAGAGGAAACATTCAGTCACTCCCTGGCCGGCGACATACTGTTCCAGGAACTCAGGAAAGGAGTATTTGGTGCAACAAGCAAGAAGCAGTAAGAAATAAGAGGACTATGTCAAGAGTCCAATTCTGCCAGAAAGTCTGAACAGGAAAAATTCTGCATAACTGAGGTCTTATGGAGAATCAGAGTGTCTGGCACAGATTTTGTTTTGGAGGGGAACCTTCAACTGAGACAGGACAGCTAGCTGCAGTTAACCTACATGCTTCATCAAATACAGTTGGCTTCTGCCAACTGCATCCCGGGCTGCATCTAAAGAAGTGTGACCAGTAGGTCAAGGGAGGGGATTCTCCCCCATCTACTCTGCTCTCGTAAGACACACCTCCCCACCACCCTGAGTGCTGCATCCAGCTCTGGGGTTCTCAGCACAGGAAAGACATGGACCTGTTTGATCAGTTCCAGAGGAGGGCCACAAAGATGATCAGAGGGCTGGAGCACCTCCCATAGAAGGACAGGCTGAGAGAGTTGGGGTTGTTCAGCCTGGAGAAGGGAAGGCACCGGGGAGACCTTAGAACAGCCTTCCAGTACTTAAAAGGAGCTACAGGAGAGATGGGGAGGCACTCTTCATCAGGGAGTGGAGTGAAGTATGAGAAGTAATGGTTTTAAACTGAAAGAGGGTAGATTTAGATGAGATATTAGGAGGAAGTATTTTACTGTGGGGATGGTGCCCAGGGAAGTTGTGGATGCCCCACCCCTGGAGGTGTTCATGGCCAAGTTGGATGAGGCTTTGAGCAACCCTGGGGATGTGGGTTGGGACTAGACAATCTTTAAGGTCCCTTCCAACCACAACCATTCTATGATTCCATGATATTAAGAAACGGTTCCTTCCAGACACAGGCTTACATAGAGCAGTGAATGCTTTTGTACATCCTGTCAGAGACCACATATTACGTGTGACATAAGCCATCTTGAAAGAGCTCAAACATTTTGCTGATGGCTAAGTCACAGTTATTTTACAACCGCAGTGGACTTAGGTAAGCCCAGGGTCAATATGTACTCTATCTCCCAACTATAAAAAAAAACAAACAAACACAAACCAAAACAAAACACATGACAAAAAAAACCAAACACCAAACACACCACAAGCAATAAACCAAAACACTAACAAATACCCCCAAGCAACATAACCACCAGACACATACACCCTCCCCCCCTTCCCCCCCCCAACAAAAAGCCTACATATTTTGTTTAAAGAGAGTGCTGATAACATTTATGCTTTGGAAATTATTTTTACAAGCCAGAAGGCTAAAACTAAGGCTCATCAATAGTAAGAGCTGAGTTTCACAAGCAAGACCTTGCTGTAGTACCTCTGGCTTAAAACATGGCAACCTTTAGCATTGACACCCTCACAACAGCTTTGAATAAGAAACGAAGAATATCATATTCAACAGAGAAAGCAGGGGGAATTTCAGTGAGAAGAAAGTAATTGTTCAAGTTGGAACTTGGCCAGAACATAGGGGTTAACACAATAACGGTTGTGGAAAGAAAAATATACCAGTACTATGAATTTCTCATGGAACTGCAAGTATTCCAAACCACAGTTTTATCTTCCTTCTAAAATAGCATACGCTCCAGCAGCATAGTGTTTTCTCATGTGCAGAATCTATGGAATGTTTATTTTCCATTTGGGAAGTGCAGCACTAAACATAGCATTGCTGGCTGCTCCTGCTCAGAAACCAGAGAGACTGGTAGCAATTCAGACAAGGTAGTGTAGTATGGTGAATAAACTGATACTGATATCATTTGGAACTGTTTGCGAGACTTATCACACCATTGCTCAAGACAAATTTCACTTGCATTTTATGAAATATGTCAAGTGAAATACTAAGACTCTGGTCATTTAAAAACTAGGCTCACAATGCAAAAAGGCAACAAGCAAACTTCGAAAATAGCAGCTAGGGTAAACAGTACTTGGAGAAGAAACTTGATACCTTTTGTCAGGACATGCAGTATTTTCCCTACAAAATTGTTTCAAAAAAACCTAAAAAGTTATTTGCTTTTAGCTGTATTCATGCCTTTCCTTAAACTTTTTCTAGACACATGCCGATAACTGAATTTTCTAGTAAGAATAGTTACAGAAATAGGAAGGTCAGGTCAATGTAGTGGAATATTTCAGGAACAAATTCTTCATTCATAATTGCAGCTATAGGCATGAAAAGTCACTCAAGTGGTCATCCAGTATAAAACCAAACCCAACATTAAAACAGGTATCCAACATGAACTGAAGCATAAAAATTCCCAAAAGACAACACAAATCTACTAAATTACCTACATATTTTTCATTAATAACTTAATGAGCAACTATTGTGTCAAACTGTGACAAACAATGAAAACAAGAGCAGTGACTTAGAAGAAAATGAAAATAATCCTTAGTCATGGTCACAATAGTGGGATGACATTAAGCAAAATACAAGTTTGGCCATATAGCAAGAATCATGTAAGTTGAGGCTGTCAGGCAATTGAATAGTACCCAAGGGAAAGAGTGAAAAATGCTTCACCCGTGTCATTTAAAAACCAAACAATACCAGTCAAAACATTATCTGTAAGCACTTTTTAAGTATAAAGAAAAATAATCCTAGGAAAGCGAATAAGTGATTCACAAATGTTTCTGACTTGATAAGCATCTACTTCCTTATAAGAGGACTACCATGAGTCTGGGATTTTACTTTGGTTTATGCACCTAATTGATACAGCAACATTTTGGAGAAACATTAATGCACTTGGGATTGGAGTCAAGACTTTGTTTTTTAGGTTCTCAGTTGACCAGACCAGTGACTGGAATTAGCAGTAATTTTTTTCCCCTTCAAACACTAGCAATGTGCTTGAATGGGCCCCTGAGTTCAAGAAGAACAGGTAACTGCTGGAAAGAGCCCAGTGCAGAGCCACGAAGATGATGAAGGGAATGGAGCATCTCCCTTATGAAGAAAGGCTGAGGGAGCTGGGTCTCTTTAGCTTGGAAAAGAGGAGACTGAGGGGGGACCTAATTCATGTTTATAAATATGTGAAGGGTGAGTGTCAGGAGGATGGAGCCAGGCTCTTCTCTGTGACATCCAGTGACAGGACAAGGGGCAATGGGTTCAAGCTGGAACATAGGAGGTTCCATTTGAATATGAGAAAAAACTTCTTTACAGTGAGGGTGACAGAGCACTGAAACAGGCTGCCCAGAGAGGTTGTGGAGTCTCCTTCTCTGGAGACATTCAAAGCCCGCCTGGATGCGTTCCTGTGTGATCTGATCTAGGTGTTCCTGCTCCGGCAGGGGGATTGGACTAGATGATCTTTCGAGGTCCCTTCCAATCCCTAACATTCTGTGATTCTGTGAATGATTTCAACTATGACAGTGAGGCTTGCAAACTGTCATAGCTCAGGATGCTGATTAACAAGAACAAACAGAAGCCAGAATATTCAGCAGAAACTCACTTTGTCACTTAAAGGACAAGATAATTACCAAAATTTTTAAGACCAGCCTTCTCCTAAGGTTTGCCCATGTCGTCTTCCCAACACAGAATTAGCGGCATTTGTCAAGTTCACGTAGCTTTTGCAAAGCAGCCAATAAGACTTTAGGAAAAACAATCCTAAGTCCCAAGATTGCTCTACACATACCTACACACACACTGGAGAGTTTAGGCAATCATTTCTAATCATCTGTAAGTATTCTATATTCAAAAGTGCAGAGAGTGCCACATCATGCTGCAGCCCCAAACCTTCCTCCCACATTATTTACAAACATTAAAGCCGTCAGAATGGTTCTTCCCTCATCACTTTCCAAGTCATGAGACGAATACAGCTGTCATGAGTTGTCAGAAATAGAACAAGAGAATGATCATTGATAATTTAGTAGGTGACAGATGAGGAAAAACATAAGATGTACATACATGAAGATGTAACACATCCATAATTTTCTTCGGGACTAATTAATGTTAGAATTGGTTTTCATACTCTTATTTGTATTACGTTGCAATTTTCTGTCACAAGAACGGGAATCTTTTCTAATGAAATTTTGATTTAATAGATACCTTCTGGACTACAGTACAGAATAATCACTTCGTCAAATACTAACACCAGCAACAATATGAGAATTACAGGCATAAATATTTAAGAGGTATTCCAGATGTTCATTTTGTGAGCTACATTATTTATGTCTCTTTCAAATGATGATGGAAGACCAGAAGCATCCAAACTGTAGCCCTACAACTCCAAGTGCCAAGACAACTTTTCTCTTGTCTCCTCATCTTTCTTCTTGTTACCTAGCTGATGAAGTGACACTAACAATTAGCAACAGGTACTCTTCACAGGTTGCTTTTTTCCTTCCCTTCTTCCACCTTCTGCTTTCAGTGCATTAACTCCCTTCCCTTTTCAACACCCAAGCGGACACACTCTAATAAAAGCGTATGTTCATTTCGGAACATTTAGTGTCTTTTCTCAGAGTGATGTTAGTGGGCCCATCGCCTCACCCCACCCACTCTGCATACCATTTAAAATAGCAATACAAGTGGGAAAACAGTCTTTTTTTGTTCTTGGGAGGTTGTCTAAAGAACATGTGTTTTCTGGCTGTGTTTACTTCTCAGTTCCTAACCATTATCATTACAGCTCCACTATTGCCCAAGATACTGAACACAACAGTTTATGCTACTACCACCTAACAAGTTAGTTGGTGAGGCTGGGTAGAAGCCCTGGAGTCAATGTTCAGATACTGAGCAACAACTGCACACCTTTCATACCTAAAAGCTAGCAAAATCATGCTAATGTAGTAGCCATGACAGGGAAGGTGCCCCTGTGGAAATAGCAAATAGTTCACAGAAGTCACTGTTGCCAGATTTCCTCAATTTCTGCTCAAGCTACGCCACTTTATACATCTCTGTGGAACAGGACATCTGATAAAAGCAGGGCAAAAAAGTTGACCAAGTGCACAGCAACTGAGACATTTTTCTTGGTTTTCCTATTGCCTGAACTTCATCACGAGCCAAAACCAGCAATAAGATAAAACTTCAGGAAAAATAAATTGCTCAAAACAGACATTGTGATATATTTTACTAGTAGAGCAGGCTGCAGCCTGATCAAGTCATCATAGCCGCATTGAATTCCCATGGCTATGCTGATTTACACTAGCACAACATGAACAGCAGAAGCAGATGAATACTGCATTGAAAAACACACATCATGAAGGGGAGGAGTGTTCTAATAAGTGGTGGTCTTATGCAATAAATGTAGAAAAAGAAGAGTCTGGTCAAAGCAACCTGATTACCTTTAGGTGGAATCAGATCCAGTGAAGCACCAGTGTCTTCTTAGGGGGACAGGACAGAGCAACAGAATTTCCCTGTACAAGCAACTTCTCACAACTTGCTATGAAATAGCTAAATAAAACCGGGACAGGCCTCTGCTCCATTTATACACAGTGGATGTTTGAGGCGAGTGATTACCATCCAAACATTGCATGCCAGCTGATCTTCTCTATTTAGGAATACAGGAGATCTTAACAGTAGCTCTAAAAAGTCAGATGAGGGGTGTAGGGGGTGCCTGTGTGGTTCTTCTACTATGAAGTCCCAAACCCTCTCTTATAAGGGCATCAATTCACTGTTCACTCAGTTGAAAAGGGCTACAGGATCCAAGTACAAAAGCTCAGTTTAACATTCTTGCTCTGCAGATACATATGTGGAAAAGACTAATAAAACATCAAAAAAACATCCCATCTCTTCAAGTACTATTGCAAAAATGGCCAGTAAAACAAGGAACATAAACACCCTGGGGCAGCCTGGTGAGGGACATGGTCCCAGGCTCATGCCACACATCTCTGTGGAGATGCTTGCTTCATTGCACTTACATATGTGAGAGATATTAAAGGAAAGACTTCTGCTGTCCAACAACTAACTATAAATATTGAAGTACTTATAAACTGCTTGGAATTATAAAATCTATAAAACGCTAACGAACTGCTTCTTCCTGATGCAAGTCTTGTTAATATGGCATTAAACCCACACAAAGGCAGAGTCACTGTCACCTGCAGAAAAGTTCTGTTCAACAAAAAAATAGTTCCCAAAGCATACAAAATAAATAAAAAGTATTTCTAAAATACTACACATGTGGATTACAAATATTCCAAATCAAGGCAGGGTCTTCAGTAGAGAATTAAATATGATGCCATAGCATGCAAGTTATATACTTCTCTGCTATTTTTATATGCAAAGGCAAGCACAGCAATCTGTTGTACAAACTAGCTTTCCAAGAGGTATAACCACTATAAGAACGATAAGATTCAATTTTGTTATAAAAAAAATAATCTCACTTCTACCTAAACCTTAACTTTTTACTGCTCTCACAAAATATCAATAAAAACAGGTCCTTTAAAGGAACATTTGAAAAACAGAGACAGGCAATCAACAGCTCAGATCTCATAAATGAAGCCAGGAGTTCAACAGCCTTTCAAATAATGTTTACTTCCACTGAAAATAAGTTTTGCTTGCTCTTGACATACTGACATCCCAGTCAGTGGGAGGAAAGACAGTAAGATCTGTCAGGCTCTGGAAAAACTTTTAACAAACAAGGCTTTTTCTTAAAAAAATTATTTGGTTTGATTTTGCAAGCTTCACTAAGTTTCCCAAGGGGTGCATTTTTCCTCCACTGTACCAGTGGCCTGTTGGAAATACCATAACAGTGGAGGACTTAACCCCATCAGAAGATACTATCTCCCCCCCAATGCAAAATAGGGCCAGAGATGAACCCCGAGAGTCAAGTTCAACTACAGTTTATTCATTTGCTGGGCTTTATGCATATACAAATGCAAATGCAGATGAAATTCCCCAAAGGAGATGAATATGTTGTAGTAAATTTATTAAATATTAAGTCCCATGAATTTATGCTATGTTGAGAATAGCAACACAACTCCTCCTAGAGTGGTTAAACATCATACCACTAAGTTTAAAACCCCAGATCCCCCTCCCAATTAACATTTTTGAAGACTAACTCTATTTAATTTGAAATTTCCTCTTGGTATGCCAATTATATTTTAAAACTTTTTCCTGTGAAGTTTAAGTGCACTGTCTAATGTGACACACAAAGTACTATTAAAAACAGCAGAGTAGAAAAAAAAAAATATTTGTCTTTCTTCAGTATCAAACACCTGGCAAGTAAATGGAAGGTTCCTGCAAAGCCTTAAAGGCTATTAAAGGCATTCCTCTTTTTCCCTGGGGATTTAAAACTCAGTTATTTTTATTCCTATTTAAGCCTATGAAATTACATCATTTCTTCCCATTTGATTTACACTTTGGAGTATTTTTCTGCATTGTTCCTGAATTTGGTAATTCACTAATAATTAAAACTGCTGTTGGCTCAGATATGAAATAACAGGAGAGGAAATGTCCAGTATTATACATCTCTGCAAAACAGGACCATTCATTATCTTCAGTTAATTATATATATATATATATATTAATGTAGTATAGTGTTAATAATTTGTAATTTATGATTTGTTTCCGCTACATAGGTCTTTGACCTGGCTTGTCAAATCTTTGAGAAATAAACTAATAAACATCCTTGGAAGGATCTCTACCAAAGCATTGTGACAGAGTATGGAAGCAAGAGCTTTCTGTTGGCACAACATTTGTTAACTTCCCCACAAAGACAACGGCCTAAGTCTACAGCATAGGGTCAATTCCCTTCCTGGGCACCTGGTGCTCTCTAAGCCCAAAATAACTTAGCACAAAGACAACAATGCTGACCTTCTTGTTCGCTCCCATGAAACAGCTGCAAAAGTGAGCCCTCCTCTAACACCTCTTGCCCTCTCCCTCTACTCCCCCCCAGTCACCCACACACACAAAAATCAGCCAGCAGTAGCCAAAAAATTGCTATTAAAGAAACCATTTAGGAAAGTCCTATTTAGAACAGGACTTAAGAGAAGGACACAGAGCACCAGCTGGAAAAAAAAGAGACATTCGTCCCCAGTCAGAAAATCCTCGAATCACCTCGGTTGGAAGAGACTACTGGAAATCAGCTAGCACAAGGCCCCTGGGTAAAGCAGGGTGAGGTAGAGCAGGTTGTTGAGCACCATGTTGTCCAGTTGGGTTTTCCATGTCTCCAAGAACAGCGACTCCACAACCTCTCTGAAAAATCTATTCTAGTATCGAACCATCCTCACAGTAAAAGAGTGGGGTGGGGGGGGGGGG
>WKFP01015549.1:1650602-1701814 GCA_011057875.1 Pterocles orientalis | reverse complement strand
CCCCCCCCCCCCCCCCCCCACTCCTCACGTCAAACTACTGGAGAACAAGCACTACCCCACACCCTCCAGGACAAAGAACCACACAGTGCTTCTCGCTTGGCTTACAGTAGAAGACCTCTCCCACGCTCTCCTTTTTTTTTCTTATTACTACACTTCAATAAGACCACACTAACCCACGTTTATCTCACACTTGCTAAAGGCCAAATGCCAATAAAATTATGGTTGCTCTGATGTTACACAGCCTATTGGTGCTCCACAGCCTCCCAACAGCCATGGTCCTGTGAGCCACCATGGCAGCTCTGGCATCTCATACCACAGCCCTCAGGAGGGTCAGGCTCTGCACACAACAATGCTGTCGTCTGTTACTCACTTCCTCCCCTCCCTGCTCCCATTCTGATGGCAAAGTTTTAACAGTTGTAACAGTAATATTCACCCTGACTAGAGGTATCCTTACCATAGCCATCAGCAACCACCACCAGTCCAAACTTCACTTCCATCACAGTAACAGCAGGATCATGCCCCATACTTTGGGCTTTGATTATTCCAATAATGTTTTACTGAAATAATCAGCAACATAAGTACTCCCTTTCAATTAATTTATTATTTTTTTTTTTACAAAGATTTCTACTACAGAATTACAATGACCTTTAAATGCTGTCCTGGGTTAAGCTGAGACAGAGCTAACTTTCTTCATAATAGCTAGCAAGAGGCTGTGTTTTGGATTTGTGCTCCGAAGAAAGCCAATAAAAAGCAATGCTTACATGGCTGCCGAGCTCTTTCAGCCTCTCTGGGTGTCTGCAAACAGGAGAAGCTGGGAAGGAGCACAGCCCCAGTTACTAGCCCAGGATTTGATCTTAGGGTCGAGATTGAGACCCAGAGTGGCCAATAATCTATTCCATAACGTACACGTCATGCCCAGTATACAGGTGAGGACCCTCCAGAAGATCATCTCTTTTGGTTCTGGATCTCTTTCACTCCAGGTCATCTTGTTCCAGGTGGTCACTCTCCCAAGGCTTCCCCCCACCCTGGTCAGCTCTCAGTTTGGAATGCTCAGACCTCTCTGTTCCATGAGTGCAGGATAGTTAGGTGGAGCTTTGGTCATCTGGGGGGGGGGAGCAGCAGTATTGCTGTGTATTCATTTGTATATAGTATTATTCTCAATATTATGGTAGTTTAGCTATTAAATTGTTCTTATCTCAACCCACAAGTCTTTTTTTCCCTTTACCCCTTTAAATTCTCTCCCCCATCCTCATCCATTGAGTGAATGGGTGTGTGAGCTGACCCCCAGCCAAGGGCAAACCCATCAGAATGCCCACGTTCATACGATCATGGTAAATTTTTTCCTTTATCTTTTTATTTCCACCTCAAATAAGAGCTGCGTAGTTTCAGAAAAAATAAATTAGCTTCAAAAAAACCCTAATAATTTAATTTTTACAATGTTTTCCATGCATAATACTGTGTTAACTTGATCTGTCAAGGCAGCCACCCACCACAGTACACCAAGCAGCAATACTGAGCATTACTGCGATGCTTAGAGACTACAGATTTTCACTTGCCTTGAATCATGTTTCTCATACAAAGCCCCATATATATGTTGAAGTCTGAAATGTATCACAAAAATGCTAAACATGGCATAACTTCCAGCCATCTGCTCCATAAAGTTCTGAAGGTTGCCTAGATCAGTTTTACACAAATAAAGCCAGTAAAATAAGACAAAAATAGCCACACTCAATCAAACCAGATCACGTTCGTGGCTACAAGCAACCAGGTGGAAATGAGTGCAAGAATACAGCAAGCACACACCAGCACTCCCAGAGGAGCTCCAGGCCCCCCACAGTTGGTAGCTCAGGGACCTCCTGAGCCAAGTGCAGGGTCTGTTGTAGGAGAGCCCTCAAACCCCAGTTACCAGAAAGAACTATGGGAAGTAGATCAAAAAGCTAGCAAGGGGAGAAAGATCACCCTTCCTCTAGAGTAAAGCAGGATGCAGAACAGCATGTAGGCAAGGAGGAAACTCTAAGAAACAAGGAGAGGAAGTTGCTCTGCAATTTCACCCTGCTTATTGGCATGGTAGTCAAAACAAACTCAGTCCAATTCACCAAGAAACTAGTCCCAAACTGGAGGCAAATTTACAGATCAAGTTAATGAGTATGACAGGCTGCACAATTCAGCCAGACACAGATTACACTTTGCACCTTCATTACAAGAATGTCTACGTCATTCCCTGCTTCCCTGTTAAACTGTGAGGGATTAGATCTATGACTTCATGGCATGTTTTACCTCCACTGTACCCAAAAATTTAACACAAAGTAGATGACTGTACTTAAACCATCACAGACTGGTACAGGGAAGACAAGGGTGTGTCTTGGGGTAAGAAAGCTGTTTTGCATAATTCAATGCCATTACGTAGCGACAGCATTCACAGAAATCCCAAGGATGTTATAAGGGATACAGTTCGGGTAATGTCATCAATAACAGAACTTTAACCCAAGAACCTTTGCCCCTGGCATCTTGAAATGTCATTTGGTCTTCTCCACTACAACTTCTGTCCTGCTCACACCTTTTTCTTGCTCTCAAATGCAGAATTACCTCCTGTCCTTCTCCCAAGGATTCTCCCAAATCCACCCACAGGATTAAAAGCTTCTGTATTTGAAACCAAGGGAGGCAATCTCTGCCTTTATTCCCTATCTACCCCTTCTGGCACTTCAGAGGAAATGCTCATTTTCCTGTTGCTTCTTCACCTGACCCAAAGGAAGCTGAAGGGCCAGGGCCCGAGAACACCCTCCAGCAGAGGCAGAAGAGAACCTGAGGGCAAATTCAGGAGGGTTACTCAATACCCACGACCTGTTCTCTTGCCTTTTTCTTCTTGCCCAAAAGAACAAGTCAAATGGCAACAGGAATACTTACAAAAGATTTTTCTCAGAGGAGATTACTAGTCTTTCCATAGCTTATTATCATGGCTATTCATATGCTAGTCACTGAAGTTACTCATCTTACATACAAGATGCCACAGAATGAGGAACGGTTAATAATACCCCAAAAAAGCTATAAATCAAGGATTAGAAAACAGGCACCTAATTTAAAAAGCATTTTGTAAAGCTCTCAATATACTCTTTCATATGCATGGCTAACTTACAACCTAGTATCTTACACAGTAAAAAAAAAAAGTAGTTATTATTTCTGTTTCTTCCAACTAGTTACAAATGCTATGTTTTAAAAAAACTACTGCTCCTGTAAGCCAGTGCAATTAAACAAAAGAAACCAGACCTAAATCTCACTGGGGACAGAATAAAGACTTCCTAAGTAAGGAGATGAACAAATATTTGGAAATCATGGGGAACTATATCGTTCCCTAGGCAACTCATTACTGATAACTAGAGTAGAAAACTCTACTTTGATACCTAGCTTTTATTCTGTGTTTGACATCAACAGATAAGTTACTTCAAGTCACATCAAAGAATAATGAAATCAATCCTTTACTAGAACAAGCACAACGGAGCAGCAATCAACAGCAGTCCTAAGAAATTACCTGGCTAAACTCAGACCCGTGGAATATCCCTGCCATTTTTACAGAGCACCCATCAAGAGTAAATTAAAGCTTTGTCAGGAGTTCTGACAAAAATAGAATATTACAGAAGCACTTTCACTTATCCATAATAAACTTTGTTTCCCATCCCTCAAGATTTCCTTTAGACACACAGAGCATCCAGCTGCTCTGGGGAAACCTGGAAAGGTGCCTGCCAATCAGGCCTTATTGTGGCATATCAGATAAGTTTCCACAAAATATTAAAAAAACAGATACAATTTTACCTGAAGGTCAGAAGGAGCATCAACTAAAAAGTCCATCAGTTTAGTACCCCTGAATCCATAAGCTACTCAAGCACAGACACTTCATTAGCCAGTAAAGGACATGTGCACATGTTTAAGCTGTCTGTTGAATGATAGCAACATTATCAGTCTAATTAGAGCTTTACAAGGGCTTAAGAATCCATTCATACAAGACCACTAAGTAAATGGAAGCTTCAGAGCACAAACATTAAAAAAGGACCAGTTAGATTGCAAAAAGTCAGCCACAGAGCTCAAACTGAGGAAGCTAAGGAAATTGGCTTTTTAGTTATATTTACTCTACTTTTCCACATTTGACATGGTTGGTAGAGTTGCTTCTAAAAATATCAACAATTCCAACTCACACAAATGCATGTAAGGGTTAATGTTGTTATGGTCTCTATGCTTGAGTTAAATTCAAGTCATGGTGGTGTATTCCATAACAAACCTACCCCACCTGTTTTTCCTGTTTGTTTTCCTGTTTCCATTTTAACAAGTCACAACCACAAATAAACCTTGAGCAGACCATTTACTGGCATTACTGTCTTAAGGCAAACTTTCATTTTTTTTTTATTCTGTGTGCATAGTTTCCATCCCAAAAATAAAGTAACATTATTAGTACTCTATTATAAATCTCCATAGCAGAGTATAATTTGTTGACAAGCAGAAAACAAATATCCTGAAGAGTGTGTAGTCTTTTCTCTGGACTGAACTCAGGATTTTTAACAAACCTTGTAATAGCATGTTCATATATTCTCAGCTTCTAAAGCCTCAGAAAAACACCCTGCTATGCCCAGCTTTGTGTTTAAATAATAAAACTGACAAAACAAATTCCAGGATTTCCCAGGCTATTATTTTGTAGCTTAACAGTTTTCACATGATGCTTACAGTGAATTTGGAAGTCAATAAAATAAAAGTTAGAGCTCTATTGACTTCACTGAAAACAAGAGTTGACTGCTCATACTGTAATGAAAACATTAGAAACAATACCACATGGGGAAAAGAATTAAAGGCGTAAAGGGAAAAGAGACTCATGGGTTGAGATATGAACAATTTAATAACTGAGCTACAATAATACTGAAAATAATGAGAATGATGATGATAATAATAGCAATATATACAATATACAAAATACACATGGCAACTGCTCACCACCTGATGACCAAGGCTGAGCCCACTTCTGGCTAACGAACCCAGAGCAGGGAGAATCCTGAAACCACTATCCCAGAAAAGAGATAAGAATGTGAGTGTCCAAGACTGAAAGCTGACCAAGAGAGCAAGATGACCCTAAGAGAAGGTCTACTGAGAGAGAGAGAGAGAGAGAGAGAGAGAGAGAGAGAGAAAGAACTTCTCAATAGAGCCTCATCTCTATACAGGGCAAAACATGCATGATATGGAATATACCATTGGCCGATTTGGGTCTCAAACCTAAACCTAAGGTCAAATCCTAGTCTAGAAATTGGGGCTGAGCTCCATCCCAGCTTCTCCTGCCCCTGCAGACACTGGCACAGCAGACAAGTTGAAAACTCCTTGACTGTCCTGGCAACAACTATAAACATCAGCCTGTTATCAGCCTTCTCAACACGAATTCAAAGCACAGCCTACTAGCTACCATGAAGAAAGCCTATTGGGACCTATGAGCTATGGCGATTACAGCAGATGAGCCAAGAAGATAAATTAGACTAAGACTCCTAGAAAAGAAACTTACATACTGTCGTGGGTTAAGCAGAGCAGAGTTAATTTTTTTTTTCCTTTTCCCTTCTCTTCATAAATAGCTAGCAAGAAGCTATGTTTTGGATTCCTGCTCAGGAGAGAATTGATAAGAGAAGAACGTTTATAGTTATTGCTAGGATGTTGCTATTTGTTCTCAAGGACATACATTCAGCCTTTTTGGGGGGGAAGAGACAGTCTGGCTTCTAGCCTGGGATTTGCTTTTAGGTAAAGATTGAGAAGCAGACTGACCAATTATTCCATCCCATGCACGTCATACCCAGTATATAGAAGACGACTCTTCTAGGAGTGCTCTCCTTTCACTGCCGGATTCGTCTCGCTTTGGGGAGCCTGCGTTCGCTCTCCCAAGGCCTTTCCTCCCCCCTCCCCCCCACGGCCGCCATTAGCTCTCAGCCCGGGACACTCGTTTATCTCCGTTCCGTGAGTTTTGGCATCCTCCCTCTCCCGGAGGATCGTTAGCTGTTTTTTTTCCCCTGCTTCGGTCAGCTCTCTGGCTGGGACGCTTGGGCTGTTATCTCCGTTCCGTGAGTGTCTCTGGGAGCGGTGCACCCCCTTTCCCCCTTTCCCCCCCCCCTTTCCGGGGATAATTTCTCCAAAATATCTTACTACGGTCACCATCTGCCTTCCCACCAGAGTCTGTAGAAGTTGATCAAGCAACATCTGCATCACTCTTACAAAAACACTTAAACTCAAATACCAGTTACACACAAACAAACCCAGCAACATGTTATTTGTTCATCCAAACCCTTTTATGAGAGTAAGCTCACCATGATATTTAAAGAACCACAACATATAAAATGCTATGCAAATACTGTTATATAGCAAGTGCAAATACGACTAAAAATGTAAGGCAAGACAAGAACCCATTCCTGAAACATGTCAATCAAATGACTGTCACTGCTTCTACACAGCAGTACTTGCTTATTTAATAGCACCATGATCCAGCTTGGTGAATATGGTCTCCTACCATGCCAAGACAAACATGTGGAGGACTCAAAGACATTAGATGGCCTCAGTCAGATCATTTTTATAGCTTTGAATCTAACTTCAACCTGAAATTCCTTCACAGTAAGCCATGTAATCTAAAACAACTACATACAAAGAGTCCTTAATCTGCATAGCAAATCTCAGGTTATCACATACAGACCAAATCTTGCCTTCAAAATTAGATAAACAGATCATATCAGTATTTGAATGTCTCCAGTGGCAGCCACAAGTCCAGATCAATTGGACCATCAAGAGCTATAGATAATTATTCAAGCATGTCTTCAGTTCTACAAAAACTGACTATGCCAGAGCTAGAGAACTTGTTATATAGTAAAGAAAAATATACCCTGAAGACACCTCTTGTCCTGTCAGCAGTAAATTATCTTCAAGAATGTTCGATGTAGCTTAAAAGAAAAATGAAAAGCATCTTTTACAAGCTTTGTTTGATGCCAGAAAAATTATCTCCAAATACATGTCAGCAATACCATCTCAAATACATATCCTATATAAAGCATTGCAGATAGTTCAAGATAACAATGAAGAACAGCACCATACAGCTGACCACTTGAAAAGTGCATGATTAAGTATTTAAGTGCAACTTAATGCAGGATGCCAGATAGCTGCATGCTAAACTTCAGAATCCCAGTGAAGAAAAGTGGTGTCTTTGTTAAGGAACATGTATGAAGTCTCCCTTCAACCCATGAGTCAGGGGCTCAGGGGAGAGGCAAAGAAGTAAGAGGAAAGAGAGGCTTTTTTCAGATTAAGAGAAAACTGATTTGTTCAAGACTTCACTAAACTGTCACCTCTTGTCTTGCAGATTAAGCATCACACCAGTACGTGCTGCCAGAAATGGTGGTCCTAGCTTTTTAGCCTTTTGAAATAAAACCTCCAATTTCCTGGAGCAGTACTTTTTCCTCAGATTTAAGAGGGTGACACTGATTACAGAAGCAGCATATTCAAAATGCTAATCTTCACTGTAAACCCTCACTAAAATACTAAGTTTATTTCTTTAAAAAAATCAAGACATGACAAAAGTCTCAGTATTCTCAACCTGAAGAATTGATATCTTTAAGTGGTTATCCAGTGCAACACAACCGCCAAAGGCATTATCTTGAAAGCCATAAGCCTTTTGCAACCCTTTTGTGAGTTCTCAAAGGGCAAATCTTGCAGCATAAAAAACAACTGTAGAAACAGCTGCAGTCAAAGGGACAATTCATCATCATCAAATATTCTTCAAATGCTATAAAACACAATGCCACATTTATCCAGTTTGATGTTAATTGTCAGTATTTCTAAATTTAGTAAGAAACACAAGTGTACCCTGGGAAGACTAGGGATTTCAAAGAGTATAGCTAAAATCCTGTTCTCTTCACACTAAGAATAGAGTTAGGCTTATTAAATGATTTTAGTTTACTCCAGAAATGCTCTACATAGGACAATCTCTCTATTGCTTTCAATACATATTAGATGTTTAACCACAAAACAGTTCATGGTACACATAAGACTTATTATTTATTTCTCATACTACAGAAAGGGTAAGAAAGAAATGCTTGTTCTGGACGCTAACACATCTGTGTAATTAATAAAAGCAACTTCACTGCCAAGAGGAACCCATCTGTTAGTTTTGCTAACAAGCTAGAATGCCTCATTGTCTTTACATTTTGACATTTTAGTTTTATTAAAATCATTGAACAGAATAGGCTTTTTGTTTTATTTCCTTCTACTTCTGTCAAACAAGTCCCAACTGCTTTTTCTCTTTCCAGGATAACAGTTCAGCTTTTCCAGAGCAGGAACAAGCTCTTGTTTGAATCTCCAAGGAAATGATGTTTCTGTGAAGTAACTTCCCAAAGATAAAAGCCAACCTTTCAGCTCACTGGGTATATCTTCAGATCAAGAAGATAACACAACCTTCTGGTTTAGATCATGAAGATACAGGATTCTGTGTTAAATGTCTTAACCAAATGCTTTTGTGTTTCAAGTTGGTTTAAATGTACTAACAAACTGCTAAGGAGAAGTCAGCCAAGAAAATGACGCTAGCGTGTGGACATATAAATCAGCTTATAATTTACTCCCAAAAAAATATATTATTTTCTCATTAAATGCATATAGGGTGTTTTAAAGACCCAGATGTCAGCCAGAGATCCTGACTTGTTGATGTTTGTGTGTATATATAAGAAAAAACAAAGTAATGCATATGTGTATTATCACTATTCTAATACCTTGATTGATATATATAAAATATAACCATTCTGATTCAATGAGATCAGAACAATGTTTCCTGAAAGGCAGACAGAAAGAACAGCCAACAATACAGGCAAGATTATACTGAAGGAGTTTCATCATTGCTAGCAAGATGCAATGAATGCATGTTTATTAATGCATAAAAGATCTAACACTAGCCACCATAAAATATGGACTGCATGACAGAACCCATCTTTTCTCCAAAATGATGCTATACACAGGAAACACGTAGTATTGAGTAGACTGATTTGTACAAGACAGGATTGCCTCAACATGATTTTCTCATGTTGCAGTATCTTGCTAGTACAGACACAATCATGTTCCAAAAATAGTGTTCACTATGAAAAAAACAGTTTAGCATTTTCAAGTCATATTACATCTGTAGTCTGGAACAGAAAAAGCTTTGGTTTTACCTTTTCATATAAGGTAATGTAAATCTGTAAGACATCCAAATAAAGTTGGAAAGATGGAATTTTCCTCTCTACAGATTAATAAAATTGAAGGGCTAGGGAAAACCAGAGCTTCAATTATTTTTAGTCTTCCACTCTCAGTTTCCTCTCCAAAATCCCCCTTGAAATAAAAAAAAAAATCACTATTAGCATCTGTGTAGTTAATAGCTCAGTTGCATGCTAGCGTAAGTAACAGAGGCCATACAGCTGTCAGAGTTCATAGCCAAAGTTATTCTAGTACTTAAGTACAAAGAAACTGCTTTGAGTATTAAGCCAAACAGCAAACTATAAACTCAAATCTACTCAAGACAGCCCCACACATGCAACAAGCCAACCTGTCATATTATTCTTCCTTTCAAGTGCTTGTGTACTATCAAATCTGTTTCTCCAAGTGAAGCTGAGAAAGTTCCAGAGCGGCTGATTAGCACAGGCAAGCTCTGTAATAAAACAAGCTTTTAAGAAACAGATTGCTTTTAACCCAAGTTGTTTTCTTAAAGTCCTGGTTTTGATTTAGACACAATACAGGTATTGAACAGAAATACAAGAGAACTTACAGTTCTTGAAATACCCTTTGAGATTTTATCTCTACCTTTAAAGCATGACAAGCATCACAAGTTACTCACGCTCTTTGGACTATATACTTTTCACCCATGGCTGACTAGGCAATAAAGCACCACACAAAGGTGTTTTCAGAAGGCTTTGATACAAGCTGTACTCCCATGACCTTACTTCTTTCCCAACAGTCTCTTGGAAATAGGGAGCATGCACATTTGACGACTGTTCCCATTGAACTGGGATTGCTGTAAGGACTCCTGAGATCATTTACAGTCCCTGAACATCACTTTGACTCATTAAAAAATTAGTTCAGGCTTCCTGCCATTTGGCAGCTGCCCAAGAGAACAGGAAAGGTGCAAGAGGCTATCCTGGCCACTTTATTCCTGGTCTCAGTCCCATCTGTGCCCCGTGATAGAGTCCAGCAAGCAGACAGCATTCTCCTGCCTGAGCCAACCCTTTCAGCAAGCAACTGCAAAAATGGCACTCAAGTCTGACAATGCTTGTCTTCAAGACAAATCAGTACCCAAATTGCTTAAAAGTGAGTATCAGGAAGATGGAGCCAGGCTCTTCTCTGTGACATCCAGTGATAGGACAAGGGGCAATGGGTTCAAGCTGGAACACAGGAGGTTCCACTTGAATATGAGAAAAAACTTTTTTACAGTGAGGGTGACAGAGCACTGGAACAGGCTGCCCAGAGAGGTTGTGGAGTCTCCTTCTCTGGAGACATTCAAAGCCCGCCTGGATGCGTTCCTGTGTGATCTGATTTAGGTGTTCCTGCTCTGGCAGGGGGATTGGACTAGATGATCTTTCAAGGTCCCTTCCAATCCCTAACATTCTGTGATTCTGTGTGAAATACCTTAAAACTGTCCAGCTTCAACACTTTTTGTCAGACGAAGACTGAAAAGTAAATCTTGTAGCAGATGTCTATCAAGATCAGTTCATGCTTGACACTATCATTTATCTTCAAAGTACCAAAATAAATGCAAACCTTTTGTCTTGCAATTTCAATACAACAGAGTAACAAGCAAGCAAGGGACAAAAATAAAAAGTTCTGAAAAAGCAAATACAAGCCAGCTTTCTTGGAGCAATTGTTTTTACTTCAGCTGGCAGCACATGTGTGAGCAAACAAGATGTGGCACACCTCCGAACTCCCTCTCTTGCCCCCAAATTCCCCTTAACCCCTCCAAAATACTCTGTCCACCCACAATACAAATTCCAATAAAACTGCTAATTGCAAGTAATGAATTGCAGAGGAAAGAGCATCTTCTTCCAGATACTCTAGACCCTGCCAGACTCATAAAAATAACTCATTCTACGCCCTTCCTTCATTGCAGACTTGTTTCTTCCTTGTAGATTCAAAAGCAAAAGTCAATTGTAATGTGCTATGTATTTGTTAGCAATTGCTGCTGCTAGGAATGACCACATTGCATAATGCATATAGAGGTCATAGGGCAGCCTTACTTAAGGGCTGTTCCTGTTTGACTCCAACTACTCCATAATGTGTTATAAACTAGTGATTTACAAAGGCATTTCAGATATGCTTGGAAGCACCTCTGCATCCAAAACTAGCAGAGTTTTAATGTTTAACATAGTCCTAACAACAAAAGTGTTCTTTTCCCATACACAGTTGGTGCAAAATGACATTTCCTTGACATCCACAGGTAGCTCAGGAAGCAAGACTAGTTCTGCTGCTGCACTATCCATTTGTCCTACTGCTTTCATCTAGTTCTAGAAAGAACCGGAAAAAAACCAACTTATTAGCAGTGCATAACCATTGCCCAGCAGGGATACTGGTACCCATTCAACTGAGAAGCTCGACACAACACCTGATTTGCTTTTATCCCGAGTTTCCTGTATTTTATTTTTACTTCTTTTTAAGCTAATATAAAGATGCGGTGTAAGAAAGCCCCAGGCAAACTTCTTTTCTAGTCAAATAAACACTATTCCCTGAAGTGAACACCAACTTTCAAGGACTTTTTTTTCCCCAGAGGTTTTAAAAACACATCACTTTAGCTCCCTATCAGTTTACCCCCTGTGTGCATCTGAAGTACTTATTAAAGTTTAACTAATAAATATGATACCCCTTTCAATTACTAAAAATAATTTTAATAAGAAAACTCCACAAAATCATCAAGATCATGTTTCTTTTTTAAAATTAAACCACCAGAGTAATTTCCCTAAAGATTTAGTTGTACAACAGATTTATTTTAGTAATATTTACTAAACCTATTAACTCTGTCTACTGAACTGTAGAGTTTGTCTGTCAAGCTCTGGATAAAACGTTAAATCCCTTGAGAACTTTAGAATACTAAACCTAATATAGACAGAGCAATTAAGTTTTAATAACTTGAAAAGAAAAAAGTTTACAAAAAAATCAGCTAATTAATTTTTGAACCCATCCCCCTTCCTTATGTTATTTACAGATAAGTTGGGAAATATTAATTTTATAATGAAAACAAATATTACCATACCAACCTAGATGTTACAAAGCCCCTTAACTATTAATTGGTTTTATTCATCCACATTTTTCCAGACTCCTACAAGCTATTAAATACCACATCCAAAAGCACATGCTCTGCTGACGTTTTTTCCCCCGAGAACACAGAATTCTCGAAGCCAGACAACTTTGGTCACAATTAGCCACATAAATGGTCCCCAGTTGTACTGTAGAATTTGATACCTTGTCTTTCTACAAATAGCTGAACCTTATTATTTCAGTGAATTCTATACTTCAGCTACAAGAACCTGAATTAATAACAGACACCGAATTTCTCCATCTTTCAAAACAGAGGAAAGCTTCCTTGTGATGTGTCAGTTTTGCTGGACACTGAAAATGGATAAAGATTTTATGTGCAGCATTCCACCAAGTGCCCACCACCATCTCTCAGTCTTCTCCTATCAGACAACTTGGATATTGTCAATCCATTACCAATATGGTCCTGGGCTGAGAAACATTTCAACCTTTTGACTCTGGGACAATTCTCTCTTTTCTGGAGTGTCACAGCAGATCAGAATTATATACTGAATTCAGGCTGTACACACTAGCCTAAAGAGGAAGCAAGTACTTACATCTAGAAGATCTGTATGAGCATGAATTTCTACTCGACAGTCACTGTTATGTCAACCACCAGAGGCTCCAAACTGGAATATTCCACAGCTGAACAGTTCTCACCTCAGAGAAAGTTTTACTCCCAAAGACTTACCTATGGAATGTCAATGCACTATGGCCATATTCCAAACAAGAGGGACATGCAGGTAGACTGAACTAACATCCAGGTTACCCTTCTAGGATGAAGTTAGTTATTTTTTATGTTCCAGATAACAAGTAAGAAAAAGTAAAATCACCTTGTATTGAACAATGCTCTCTACCTGACTGAAAGGACCGTCAAAGGACCCAAAGGCCCATGCATTGAACAATCATATTAGCAAAAGGACAGACTCGATAACCAGGCTTTTCACCTTTTGAGGGCTTTGTTACACAAGTTGACATACTGGGGCACAAATTATTTTTCCATAAAGCCTTTCAAAGAAGTTTCAGGTGATGTAATCCCTTCATATCAGATATACTAGTTCCACATAGAACATATTGAACACTTAAGTTACAGTATAATCAGCTCCAGGAAATAAAAAAATCCACTAATTAGATGAAAGCTCTAGCTTGCAAACTTCAATTTAAGGCGAGATAAACTGGCAAAGGTGCTTGTTATGAAGCACTGAATCACAAGACAGACAGTTTACCTGATAAAGACTTGAAGTCCACAGCACCTAGAAAATAATTCTGGTTTAGTTATTTCAGAACCTCTGTGAATAGAACTAGGAAGACACATAGTTGACCATTCCATGCACTTACCCCCTCTCAGCTGCAATATTATAACTTCAATCACTTGATCTCACCCTCTAAGTGCACACAGTGATCCCAAACAGTAGCCACTCGCTGGGAAGTATTGATTTTAACTCAATTTATTAGATATGGAACTGCAAGCCCCTAACTACAAAACCAGGTTTGATTCTCAAACATTGTCATAAACTGGGAGCATATCAGGAGATTAAAAGTAAAGAATAAATGAGGCTTGCAGGGCAGGCAAAACTAGGCTTTACAGCCATTTCAACAGAACTGTTTCCCAAAACAGTGTGTCAAGAAAGGCAAGAGACCTGCATCAAATTAACCCCCAGTGGAATGTGAATGTGTAGGGTCAAATACTTACACGTGCTAGAAGTACCTTCCACTCTTCATCTCAGCCAGCAGAAGCTATCAATGGTTAACAATTTCAGTGACCAAAAATTTTAGTCCTTTAAGAGGTTATCACATGCTTGTGCCACACACATTATCATTTGAACAAAATTTGCACCACTATCTAGTATCAGCACTGTTCCAGGAAGAGTAAGGTTTAAGCAACTTTAAAAAAATGTTTAAGTAATTCAGAGCTGTGTCTGAAGAATCTGCCATCATTTCAAGAGCATTATCCTGGTGTAAATGGCAGGAGAATGTGGCTCAGTTTCTCTCAAGTCCTCAAGTGAAGGGTTGCTGCCCATAATGAGTAAGGGCTATTAGAACTGATCGTACAATTGACAATTTTCTTCTCAACTATTGGGATGCAGTAACAAACTGTCATGAGAGACTATGCAGCACAGGTTGCCTGTGGGTCACTGTACTTCCAGGATATACACCTCTGTAAAGACAGACTTTCTTCAGACCTCCCTGTGGCTCAGCATCACAGCACATACCCAGCCATTCCATAAACACTAATGCAGATGCAGCTTCCAGCCATCTTACTTGCAAAGAACTAATTTGTCATCTAGTTTATGGACCCTATGGTGACTGTACTTAGGTCAACAGCAAAACACTTACCCACAGAATTTTCCAAGTAACTCTGCCAACTGTCATATTTTTTAATTAATTTGCAGCAAACCAAAAGAATAAAGTTAGTTATGCAATATGTTATATTTATAAATAAACAAATCAGAGGAGTGTTTTAGTTTTTTCTAAGGAGAGCCTATTCAAAGTAAGAAATTTATCCCAGTGACATAGCTCATTCATGACAAGCTAGTAATACATGCCTTTGCAAAGGATAACACAAGTGGATCTACTCTGCCACAGAAAGATATCACAATATGACTATACCAGTGTTTTTGCTTTAGAGTTTGACTGGGTTTCAAATGTTAAGATTTAACTCTGCTCCCATCAGACTAACAGGGTAAAATAAACAAAATACCTCACAAGGCTTATTTGAGCAAATAGCAAGGATGTTTGAGAGCTGCCTTGACATACGGAAATACTCTTTTGCAAGAACACACTTTTCTTCTATCAACTCAAAGGCAAACTGCAAAGTCTAAGCTCTACGACAGCTCCCGTATATGCACAAATTTAAGATTTATGGAGGCAGTGGGAAGGTGAGGAAGTGAAAAGGCTGGAAAACTACCAGTTAAGAACACAAATTGATTTACACTGTCCGCAGCTAGTTCTGCCATAGAAATAATCTGTCACAAGATGTTTGTAACACTGCATTTAGAAAAACACTCATTAAAAAGTTCATGATATAGAAGGAAAAAGATAGAAGCACTCCCAGGATTAGCACATCTCACAGCAGAACAACAGACACATAGCTGAACAGGAGCTTTGCCACAGCTTGAGGAGCAATGCTCCAGTGACTAAGCCAAATTTATTTTGTGACATATTTTACTTAAGTGAGGCATGCTATGAAATACAGCTAGCCTACCATGAAACATGCTCACAGACTTTGTTACCATTGCTCAACTCAAACTCACTATCTACTTTTATCATGGTGGGGTAGGAGGGAGAACACAGTAGTATAAGTTTTCTGTGGCTTTTTATTTTCTTCCTAAACTAGCCTATTTCTGGGTACCTTGCCTGGCTAGCTTGAAAAAACAGAGTATATGAGAAGCATACATACCACTGCAACCCAGAATAATGGAAGCTTCAAGAGGATATCTGAATCACCTCAGCTCTGATTAACATTCCTATTCCCAAAGCTCTCCAAAAAAGCATTAGGTTCTGACATTCCAGAACTATGATTTTAGACCTGGTTAGAACACTGGTTATGATAATTTTAGGATTTGGGAATTATTTGAAAATGCAAAACAGCCCAAAACATTTTGTCTTGAAACTATGGAGAGAGGATAGCACTCACTACCTAGATCCAATCAGCTTATTTAAAAAGTGATTCGTTAGAGAAAATATGAAAGAGAAACCTGACCCTCTAGCAACACTGCCTCAGTTAAATGACTGGAGTTACTTATGTGAAAACACACCTTGACACATTTTTCAGTAAAAAATAAGCACACATCATTGTGGCAAAGGCACATAAAAATCCTACAAGTTTCTGAAAGATTTCTCTGATTAGTTCTACTCTACGCAGAAGGTTAGAAGGCAGAAGAAACACATCAACAGACAGCTATTAACTACATACAGCTAGAGAATTGCTTAATTCTAGTTTCTGACAGACCAATCAGCCCAGAAACATTCAGTGGGACTTCTTCTAGCTTCAACTAAATGTAAAAAATGTTCTTCCTTAATTCTCACATGAAAGAAATTTATTCCTTTATGTGACTGATGAGCAGGCTTGACATAATCAAGCTTCAGCTTGAAATAATCTTCAGAAAAGGTTTTAACAAAGTAGTAAGTCACTATTGTGAGAACCACAAAAAGAAGATCACAGATACCTACATCTCTCTATCTTTGTTTTCTGAAGATGTGATAAAGATGTACCCTAATAAAGCAGTTCTCCACTATCTTCATTAAGGTCACAGTGCCGGTGATTAAACCTTACTGCTTTAAGCTGACTCTGCCTAGTATTTAGTTCTTACCCTTCAATACAAAAGACAAATCTGAATTGTTTCTACACACGTAACATTAGCCATGTCAATCAAGAGGATCAATGTAAGTCATTTACCTATAGATCAGACACCCACTTAGTCTGATTCCCCTAAAATCCACACGATCATGCTTTAACATTAAGAAAAAACTGCATTTCATAGGTAGCTTCTTATTTAAGAAAATTCTGCTTTCACCTGATGCATCTTTATGTTTCCATGGTCTCTTGTGCTCATTAGAAAGAATTTTATCAATATTCTGCAGAAAAATCTCATCTTCAAAGCAAACATACTTCTTTCACTGTCCAGCTTAAGCCATTATTATATTGTTACTTAGACAACAACAGAAAACAGATCTGGATAACACTCAGGGATCATCTATTGAGAGAGAAGCCTTCACATATGTGAAGATCATTAACAGTTTTAAGAGAAACAGTGTTTCCAGTCACTTTCCTCTAACATATGAAAACTCTTACAAACAAGACAGCAAATTTTAGATGAAATTCAGGGAACACTCTTCCTTACTGTTTTTATGTAATATGATCTATTCTGTCCCATAGCACAGACAAGGCATTAGCAGGATAAGCCCCCAGCTGCTAAAATACCTGCAGCCTAAAGCTGCAAGACATTTTCTGGGTCTTGTCAAATACAATCACTATTAGAACTTAAGAAATGAAGGGAAAAGTAACTTAGAAAAGAGAGTGTTGGTTTTGTGGTGGTTTTTTTTTTTTTCCTTTTTTTTTTTTTAATAGCCCTCCCCAGCCCCCTCAATTTCCAGCTATGGAAAGAAGAGCTATTTAGAAACCTAGTCTTCTGACTCCTAAAGGTCCTTGCATTCCTTCAGGTCCAGGTGCCCCCAACTCCATCCAAACCAACTATCACAGTGCCAGAAAAGACTAACAGAAAAAACAGTGCCACAGATAAGGGAAAACAGTCATTAATGAATGCTGGAAAAGGAAACCAGAATGAATTAAACAAAAATACCAGCACAACTCATTTGCCACTCATGGCTCAAACCTATTAGTATGACTTCCTGAAAAAATGGTAATCTAATACTTAAGTTACACAGTCTTGTGTGTACTTAAACCTGCAGGTCCAGGTAACACCTATATTCTTTCATTTGTAATTCTACGCAGTACGCTCAAATCAAAGCAGCTTTTCACATGAAGAGCTGTATATTTTCCACATCCATACAACTAACTTTCTATGCAGATTATCAAATACCTAGAATCATGAAAGATTTTTTTGTTCCTCAAAAACAAGAAAAAACACTAAACCGCTTCTACCTAATATTTTTGAAGATTTATCTGATTACTAGACACTGTTCCTTGTGTAACTACTTATTAGATTAGTATCTGTTGCTAGATTAAGGAAAACAAAAATCTGAGCAATAAAAAGTTTGGTACAAGAGAGATGTGTGTTCTTTCCTTAGTTTTCCTAATTAGCTTCCTCTACAAATTCCCAGCACTACACAGACGAGCTCATTACAATTCCAGGCTGACTGATAATTGAAGTAGCTTACTGGCTACAAAACACCAGAGGAGCATCCCAGATGCCTCTTCGAAGGAAAGCTGATGGTTGACTAAAGCTCAGTTCGTCCACATTAATCAGTTTTCCAGAACACGCGCTTTGTCTGAAAGCATTTGGGCAGATGACAGCAGGGGAGAAGAAAATCCCAGTTCCTTCTCTTGTCTAACACACAAGAGGTAATCCTCAAAGCATCTAAGGGTATAGCAGTATAAAATTTGTTCTCGTCTACCCAGCCGTTATCTGTACACCTTCCTGTCCTTTAGTAGGACTCAAATATATGGTATCAACACTTGGAGCTCCTAGTAGTAGCTAACTCTGGTTTTAGTCTGAAAAGTTGACAATAACTTTACCCCCACTCTTTGGGAGTAATCAGCATGACACCACTGACAAGGTGCAGACACGCTTTCTTTTAACAGCATCAGGATCCAAAAAGCAACACCTCCAATGTTTCTCAGAGCTTCACAGGCACTGTCTCCTGTAGTTGTACTCAATAATTTGAAATATAGATTTATATAAAACAACTCACATATTATATATATGCTAAATAAATTCCTGTAGTGAAGTTAATACCTTTCCTGTGGAAGCCATAATGTTACACAAGTTTTTCTGTTCTGACAAATGTAGCACAGAAGATGCTATTGAAACTACATTCTTTGCTTGAAGACAGACACACTGACAGAATATTTTTAATGGCCTACTCCTCAGGTTCTTCTCCTTTCCACAGAGGGTCTGAGTTTTCCCAATGTTTTTTAGCAACAAAGTTTTACGCAGTAACCAAACAAGACCTGATTATTTCTAGCATATGGGTGAACCCAGTGACCAGATCAGACCTTTACTCAAGAGATCCAGAGCAGTTTAGGTGCATGTTTTCCAGACAATCCCAGTTCTATAGATCTGTCATTTAAGTACAATGAATAACGGTGCCTGTTCACAGTTTTTTTTTTGTTTTACTTCACAAGTGTGGGAAAGAAATGTGTCCATAAGAATGAAGGTCACGAAAGTAATTGGATAAAGCCAATAATATTCTCATGCTTAGATTTTCTTTGTAGGTTATAGAACCATCATAGTAATACTATCCTACAAAACAGGAAAAATAAGGTAACAAAATAATCCAGTTTTCCGAGTCCTCATTCTTCACTGCTAAAATACAAAACTGCATATAAAGCTTCCCTGCAGATACTAAAATGCAATTTGGGAAGCCGAGACACTGACCGCAGACAACAAATCACACTGTGAAGCTTTGTTTGGGTTTTAAGAATACTACACAATACCATGTTCATGTTCAATAGCTCATCCATACAGTGAAGCATGCAAAAGATACAGCTAAGCAAGCAGAGAAGCAAGGGAGGCCAGCTTCTGCTTCTATACTTGGACTTTTAGTCAGGTTATCATCAACAGACACCGGCACTGAGGGTTCTTAAACTGGAGTATCAGTTTGTTGTTACTTACACATCTAGGTATAACACAGGACAATTGTCAGTCCAAGCACACGAGTTCTGCAGGACATGTCCATGCGTTAGCTCTATTTCTATTTATATCAACAGAACTACTTTACAGCATAATACTATCCACAGGTTCAGAACTGGGTCCTCCAATTTTGCCGTTCCACTACTGTTAACTGCAACCCAATGGGATAACCAGCTGATACCAGTTCCCAGCTCTTTCTACAGCACTGGGATGGGTGGCTGTAATATTCGCTACTCTTATCTCAGGCTTTCCAGGGCCTCTCTGGGTCATCTGATTTCCCTTCTTCAGCTTCCCCCCTCACTGCTCTCACCATTCAACATCTATGAATGAAAATGAAACAAATTTGTACAGGTTAAGAGCAGCACAAGATGACTTTCTGGTGTTTCCAATTTAATTAAACAGAAAATGAAGTCAATAATTACCCTCAAAGTAAGTCTCATGCTCACAATATTCCCACTTGAAAAAGCTTTATTAGGAAAAAGGAAAGAAAAACCAAGTGAGCTTATGTACGTATGTAGTTAAGTCTATAAGGGATAAACATTTGCAGATTATTATGCTGTTTCTAGAATTCAGCTGAATCAACCTAGGGATTAGTCTTTTCTATTCCCCGTAGTTCTTTAAGAGAACAGAAGTGATTGATTTTTCTCCTCAAGTGCATGTTTTAGAAAAAATTTTTGCTCTCAAAAACAAGTCAAGACAGTTGTTCGATCACATCTCACCTGCTCCTGCATGTCAAGGAGCAGAAGTGAGGGGGAAAAGCCACACAGGGACTGCACAAAGGGGAAAGTGTATCAATATTTAAAGGCTCTAAGCTCAACTTGGATCTTGTAAAAATTCATTTTTAGCATTAATGGATTTCAGAGGTGGAATATATTAAAAATAATGCTACAGAATTTCAGTGTAAGAATCATCTATTGATAGATCTTTGGCTAAGTTGTAGAGAAGCCATAATTTCTGTTACAGGTGCAGCATGCAAAATAAGTATTACTATGGAGAGCCAACACCACAAAACTGGCAGTAAGTAGCTAAAGATACTTAGAACTTAAAAAGTGGCAATTATTAAAAAAACACATAAGAGTTTTATATTTAGACTTATACAAAATTCAGTTCAACATTAAAAATGGTGATAAGAGTACTCGGGAAAAAGAATTATTTCAGTTTGAGAATAGGACTGATGTAATAAAAAGCATTTTTGATGTACCAGTTCAGAAAGTCCACAAGTTTTTGCTCCTGTTTTGGAAAAGACACATTATCTGAGCTAAAACACCACAGCCACCTTCAATATTAGATATGTCTTCATGACATATCTTCATGTACCATGTAAACACCCATTTTCTTCACTTAGAAAGATAACTATATATCAGTGAGGGTTTTTGCCTGTCTGACATACCATGGTTCACCATTTCTCTGATTTTTTTCTATGTTCTGAAAGCTTCCATTAGTTTTTGTTTACTGAAAAACTTCTAATACCTTTTGGTTATAGAATCCAGCCATAAACTGAGACAAGTCTTCCACGTATTAAATTATTGGAACAACTACTAGATGAGTGATCAGTAGAGTAAAACTTGAACATGCAACACATTTTCCGCAAAGCTCTTTTTTAATGTGCGAGTGTCTAACTAGAACTTGAATAAACTAAGAATAGATACTATTTTACCTGCTGCTTTTCCTAAAGCCTATCAACTTGTTTAAGGATTCTGTATTACTCAACATGAATCAACCATGGTTATGCTTTACAAGCTATTTTAAGTACAAAATCTGAACTTAACGCTGAAATGCTCTAAGAATACTGATGCATGGTATATCTGAGGTAAATTCTCAAGTTCACAGAGTATTTGTTTAATAACTACCACTTTTCAAACTCAAATCACTCCAACAGCAGCCTTGACTCCTTCTTTAGAACCTCTGCCAGAGACATGTACAACTGAGGTTGTGTCGACTCCAACTCTGACTTATCTAAAGTTACAGGACCAGAAGAGAGATGTTCTCAGCTTTTTATAATTGCAAGATGTAGGCAATGTTATTTCAATGAAATAAAGCTACACAAATGAGAAGCATGAAAAATGAAGGCACCAATCTTTTCTGTTTTTTCAGAACTGTTGTAGCATTAGCCTGTATTTTTGGCTCATGAAAGGGAAACCAGAAGGCAGCAGCTAAATTTACAAGATGTGGAAGATACATTGCTATGTACAGGTGAAATCCCTCTATTGTTTCTTCCCACTCCCCATTCTACCACCACTACCTTACCATGTGCACCACATGACAATAATTCACCAAGGTTAAGTTTTTAGCATTAAGTTCTGCAAAGTATTTTCAGCTATCTGCAAGAGTGGCTCCTTAAGGGTACTGTGACACTACTTAACACAGTTGAGGCCAAAACCAAAGTGTAAGGCATTCAATTCAGCATGAGCCATCAGCAACATGACAATCCCAACTGAAAAAAACTAGGAGCAGCTGCTGTGCAATCTATATTCCACAGAACTCCTCATTCAGCTACATAACTGGGAGGTAGCAGGTGGGAAAAGATTATGATAGAGTTTCCTTTTTTATCTAGGGATTTTAAAGTATGCCTGATAGAAAATTGATTGCATATTTCTTTTCTGTGTTAGCAGAGGTCAGGCAAAAAGATGGGAGGAAGAGGTTTCATTCTATTTCAACCCACATTTGATCAGGGCTTCTCATTCTAGTGTGTTCTTAGACTGAGCTGCATGCTAAGATGCATATGAAATGGCTCACATTACCGATGGTGTCATCCTTGACTTGTCATGCTTTATGAGTATGACTAACTATTCTTTTTAGAGAAACTGATCTATCTTAATGGCCAGTATTCTGTAGAGTCAGAAAGTCTCCCCTTCCCACACACTCTTTAAAGACAAACAGAGTCCTTAAGGGTCTGAAAACGGGCTCCACACTCCCATTTATTCAACCGAAGTGCTTTTTGGCATTGAGACAGTAGGAGACTCCAGTAATATTTTCATGTGTTTTACATGTGACCAATGACCCCCTCTACTATCATCAAGCCTATCTGTCAATGTACATTTGATTGGTGTTCATAGTGGAGACTGTTGATTAGATTAATCTACCAGAACTTCAACATAGTAAGAGGATAGATTGTCAATAAAAAGTTTAACAATAGTTATAATATCTCCTTATCTTAATCCATATCATGAAGACTAATATAACCTAAGATCTTCCTACACTGTTGAATTGATTCAGTTTCTCAGTTTATCACCCTGTCTTTTTTTAAATCTGGACCCATTTTCTCATTTGTAGCACAGCTCTTCAAGAGGTCTAGTTTCTCAAAAAGTTAAAAGTTAACTCTCTGGAGTTCAGCCTCAGAGATTAATTATTATTTTTGGGATATTGCTGAAAATAGACTTCTGTATTCAGTTTTCCAGACTTAGTTTCTGCTTCTCTAGTTATCAGAATACCTCAAAACAGGAGCACCACTTTTACTTACGAGAAAGCTTAAAAATTATGAAAGTAATTGCTTGCCCTACTATTCCTCACTTGATTCTAGTCTCCATCTCCTCAGCAGCAGATAGCTTTATTCCTGTCTTCCTGCTGCTGCCACAGAAGACTTAAACCTGAAATGGCAATGGATTCAACAAACAGCAAGTGGGTGGGTAGAGATGTTGCCTTTTTTCCTTTCATACCCTCCCTTTGACAGGGAAAAGAGTACTTAAGACTAATTTATTTAATTAATTTCTTCCTGCAGGAGTCCTATCTATCACTCCAAGTGAAATTTTCTCCCTCTACAGTATTTGCAAAGCCAGCATGTGGGAAAGTGAGAAGAGATGCTTTGGTCAATTACATTTTCTCCCAGTTCAGTTCCCACATTATATTACCTTTCCTTCATACCTCTTGGGTAAAGTTTGGGAAAAAGTGCTTATGCTAAATACAGAAAAGAATTAAAATAACCCTTCAGGTATTTTAAAAAAGGAGATTCCCTCTCTTTCCTGGAGTACGCTGTTTTTCTCATTCCTGTACCCTATATTCTTTAGCTCTTATTTCTTTCTCCAGTTTTGTTTTCTGACACATTTTTTATTCTTAGCACAAATCTAAAGGAGGACATGTTTCACTTAGTTACAATTAGTTTGACATTTAGTGTATATACTGAGGCAGAGGTTTCCAACTGAAGCTGTCAAATAGGCACCTGACCCTCTGAAAGGGATGCAAAAGAGGGGGTAAGGAGACTGTCAGCATGCCTTCCCCGAAACCCACAAACCAGCCCATCAATTGCAAGCAGATCAAGATGAAGAGATATGATCTCAAAATGAGTTATTGTTAAAGCAGCTCTTTTAGAACATCACATAGGATCTACTGAATCAAAACCAGCTGTCTATTATAGGCTTCCATTTCCTCATGTTTCAAGAGAAGAACCAAAGACTTGTCAAAATAGCAAAAGGATCTAGTAGCATTTCAAGAATGTCAAGTGTATAGATAAAATTAGCTAAAAACTCTACTTTCCTAAAGCAATGAAAAACACAACAAGTTTTAAAACTAACACACAAAAACATTTTTCGAGTCTAAAAATACTACAGCAATATATCTAAGTGTATTCCTTTGTACAGCTACAGGATATGCATTTCAGTAAGTCTCTGTCAGTTTTGCAAACAAGACAGGATTGCAATCACACCAGTTAACTGGGGCTGGTTCTACATATAGGCCAGGACCAAGTTGTTTCTGCTGCTGAAGATGCAAAGGGAGGAAAAAAAAAAGTTGATCTAGGCACATTCTTCCCCACTTATTATTAAGTTCAGCCTTTCACACCAGAGAAGGCAAGTTCATTTTCACCGCTTACTGAAAGTCATTGAATTGTTCTACCTACACTGGTGTTTGACATTTAAAGGAAAACCTGATGGTAGAAGTGTTTGCCATTAGGGCATACCATAGTCAGCCATTTCATTGTTCATCCTGCCCTCTCATGTTCCTTTTAGCCAATTAACTGCAGTCACAATTTAAAAGCAGGTGCTGAAGTTAATAAGTACTACTCAGCACCTTCTGTGCTATATTCACCACATATTCTGGCACAGATTTCATTACAGCTGTTCTATACAATGCTGAAGATAGCTCATTTGGTCAAAGTGAGTCTTTCAGCTTATTTTTTTTTTCTTCAAACATGTTACTCCTATAACTATACCTTAAAGCCTAACTATGTTCCCAATGACATATTGCAGGCTTCACCAGGTCACAGCAAAATCAAACCCATGGACCCTTTCTTGTTCTGAGACTGGAGTTTGATCTGTACAGCTTAGGACTGGAGACCTCAAGAGGTCATTTTGTACAACCCACCCCTGTTTTAGCATGAACTGTTTATCTTGCTACCCCTAAAGGCAAGTGAGAGAAATACAATGAGAAAACTCAGCAACTTTCCCTTTTGTTAGCAACAGCTTCTGCCAAGAATTACACCAAATTTGCTTACTTACATCTAATGAATCCTCATTGACCAGGATGAGAGACATACTCTGTGAAATGAGTCTGCAAGAGTACCCTACAAGAGAAAAAAAAACACACAAGGACTCAACTTTTTGGAAGAATATTTAAAAAGTTTTGCTAGACCTTGAAAGGAGCATCTGCAGCTCAGATTACAGTTTATTTTTTGAGTTGTTACTCCTATCAGGCAGGCTACTGGAAGAACTGGTGTATAGGACACACTCCAACTTGACAATTTTACTAGCAGAGGCTGCATTTTAACTGCATTTCCAAATATACCACTTGAGGTTTTTGGTTTTTTTTAACAAGAGAGAACACCCTATGAACTAGATGCAGTAAAATTAAATATTTCTATACTTTAACTTTTCTTTTTCATCTACATGAAGGCAATTGTGCCTTCAACACATTACATGAACAGATCTGAATGCACAGTAGCAGCTATGCCACGTGACTGGAAGCACACACATTGAATCAGCTGGTGGTACCCAGTCTCCTTAGCCCACACTCAGATTACATGAGCATTTTTACTCCTGAGAGTTTAGTGTGGAAGATCTCGAGCTTCATCAAAAAAATACAGAACAATGATACACACAGAGCCCCTACCAACTCCTACAGGCATCATGTAATTGTACTAGATTATTCTTAGTGTAGGATTGGGATATGAACGAACAAGAGCAAGTTGCCATTGTCTGGAGCAACACTCAGAAGGCTGTTCTGCACATTTGCCAAGACACTGAAATCCAAAGCAAAAAAAACTCTCAAGACAGAAAAAAGCCTCTTATTTTTGTAATAGTAAAAGCCAGTAACCACAGTACCACTCAATGCCACTGCAGTGGCAATTCTTCTGCTACACAATTGTCACTGATGTGAGACAGTCATATCCAGGATATATATACTTGGCATTTACAGAACAAACAGTTTCATTCCAGCTCATATTAATGGCAGGAGACAAATGCAAACTCGCAGACTGACCCCACTGCATTTTCATAAAAGTTCATGCAAATTGTCTTAGAATTGGCTTCATGTATGCAGCTTCATAATACATCAGAACTCATTTATTTGAAGCACATTCCTTTTATTGCTGATGTAAGTTACACAGGAAAAGGAAATACAATAAAGTTATTTTGTATTCCTACTGTGCTTTTGTATAGAAATGAATCACAAGTCAAGAAATTCCTGTCATAAAATGAGGTCTCAGGAAGTTTTTTTTACTTGTCTTAAATGGAGACTGGAGGCTACTGCAGCAATGTCCCAGTGATGAACCACTGCAAGGCTGGCAGGTTCAAAAGCGGAACAGCACAGTCAGTGTAAAAAGATTAAGTATCTCTCTCCATACCTCATAACAACAAGAGAACAACTGAGGCACTAATTTATTTTCTGTGGGATTCTTGATTCCTTAGGAAGGTCATACGGCCTCATCAATTGCAATACAACTAATTTTCTCAGGCTACAGAATTTTTATAATTCACAGTCATATTTTAAAGCTTTATAATAGTTATTACTGGCAGTAATAACATGGCAAGCAAAAAAACACGAAGATCAGGGAATATTTTTGTCAGTGCTTCTAAGCAAACTAAGATCAACTACTGGTTCAAAGCAGGTATAAAATGTCAATCCACACCTGTAAATTGATATCTAGCTCTTTAATTCAAAAGTCTGACTAAAAGTCCATGAAGCAGATGAATTGGATACTTCTGGGACTTATTTCCCTTCAAGTGTCCTGGGAGAAAGATTGCTTGAACCAGAGTTCAAGATCATAGCCCCACAGGTACATTCGTACCGCAGGCAGACAGAGTCCAGCATCTGAAGGAAGAATGATTATCCTCTGTTTAGAAAGGGCACATATGCCCTGCTCAGACTTCATAGGGATTCAGGCAAGTGCGCAGGCACTGCTTCCAATCCCTCCACTGAAAAATCACAGCTCACTATAACTGAAGTATTCTTACATCCAAATTGTAGAAATATGGATTTGATGGATGGACTGTTAGACGAATAATTAATTGGCTGGATAGCCACGTCCAAAGAGTGACAGTCAATGGCTCAATGTACAAATGGAAACCAGGAATGGGTGAAGACCCTCAGGGGTCAGTCCCAGGACCAACACTATTTAGTGTCTTCGTAAATGACAGACAGTGGGATTAAATGCAGTCTCAGCAAACTTGCAGACAACACCAAGTCGTATGGTGCAGTTGACACCATGGAGGGAAGGGATGCCATCCACAAAGAACTTGACAGGCTTGAGGAGTTGGCCCATGCAAACCTCATGAAGTCCAACAAGGCCAAGTGGAAGGTTCTACATCCAGGTTGCAGCAATCCAAAGTCTCAATCAGTACAGACTGGGGGATGAACAGATTGAGAGCAGCCCTAGTGAAAAGTACCTGGGGATACTGGTGGATTAAAAACTGAATGCAAGACCCCACTTGGAGTACTGCATCCAGCTCTGGGGCCCCCAGCACAAGACAGACAAGGACCTGTTACAGTGGAGGTCCAGAGGAGGGCCACAAAAGCAATCAGAGGGATGGAACACCTCTCCTGTGAAAAAAGGGTGAGAGAGTTAGGCTTGTTCAGCCTGGAGAAGGCAAAGCTCTGGGGAGACCTTTCAATATGTAAAGATGGCTTACAAAAAAGACTTTCTACCAAGGTCTGTAGTAGCAGGTCAAGGGGCAACAGTTTTAAACTGGAAGAGGGTAGGTTTAGACTGGACATAAAGCAGAAATTTTTTTATGATGAGGGTGGTGAGACTGGAACAGATTGCCCAGAGAAGTTGGGGATGCCCTTACATTGAAAGTGTTCAAGGTCAGGCTGCATGGGACTTCGAGCAACATGATCTAGTTAAAGATGTCCCTGCCATGAGGAGTATTGGACCAGATCTTCAAAGGTCCCTTCCAACCCAAACTATTTTATGACTGTAAGGCAGTGCCCACAGCTACAAATACCTGCTCTAGGTAAGAGCACTTCACTCAACTGTATGTAATAATTCTTGTTCAAGGGAATGATGCACTTCAGTAAACACATAATTCCTTTTCCCAGAAAATAATCTGTTACTAAGAAAGTTTTTGGCTAGAAGTACATCCATTCTGATTTTCTGGGATGCTGAGCACCAGGATAGTGGTAAACAAAAATTTGCCATGGGATGGTGTTGATTTTTTTTTTTTGCTTCGCTGTAAGGCAAAGATCCAGAGTATGCAGATTGTTTCAAGAGAAAAATAAAGCTACAAGAACACTGCTAAGCCTTCTAGAGTTGTTTGCCAACACTGGCTAAGGGCAGTTTCAGCTGATAAAAACTTAAGACCATATGTCATGCTTAAAGTTGCTTCCAAACTTGCAACTCCTATTTTCTGTAGGTACAGAGTTCAAATGGTTGATAAGTATTAAAGCTTAACCAGGAACACACTCCTCACCTGCAGAACTATTAGCTGGCACATGGCTGAGTGGAAGGCACGTAACCAACCCACAGCAAGGTCAATCATTACTCTTCAGAAGTCAACAACGCAATTCAGAGACAGACACACCAACTCAGAAGGCCAAATAACTAAGAGGAAGCTGGAAGGAAAAAGTACTCCTGCTCCTTGGGGCAGCTGCTAAGAGCTCAAATATCTCAAGAGATACACACAGCCATATAGCCACCAGGAGATTTCATAAGTATAGCCTCCACATACAATGAAAAAGTGACAACACTTTTTACCCCTCAGATAGCATATTTATACCTGAAGCATTAAGTGTATTTGTGGACTGGATTTTAGGTTCAATGTTCCATACAGTTTTAATGGATTACATACAAAAACTGGAAGGATGCCACATGTTTGTACTTTCAAGCCAACTTGAACATGAAGCTAACTAAATTCCAGAATTTTACTACCAAATTGTACAGTAAGCAAAGTGATAAATTTCAAGTTCAAGAAGATGGTTATTCTTTAAGTTGCCACCAGAAAAAAAAAAATAACAGTTTTAGAGAAAAGATGAAAGTTAGTCTCTCTCACAGCCTTTGGAGTAAGCATTTGCCGTAAAGCACATTTACTTGTGTTTGGGCTAGCTGCTGTCAATTTAATATATCAGCTTATTTCAGATATTTATGCCAAAATCTGTAGCTACATTTTTTTCATTTGTCAAAAGATCATGCTTTTCTACTCTCAAGTTAACTACTGCTTTTAAACAAAGCAAAATCTTCAGAGAGTAATTCAAACCAGACAACTAGAATTTAAATCAATTGTCTGCTTAAGCCATTCACCTTATTTCTACTGTAACTGTATCAGTTCAGCAAGTTATTTTATCTCTTGGTACCATGAAGAAATACGAAACTTGATTCAGTTTCGATAAGTAAACAAAAATCTTGTCAGTCAGACTACATTCTGAAATGCCACTAAACCAACAAAGCAGAAAAAAAATTATGCAAACCAGACAAAAACAGCAAATGCCCAAAACTTTTGCTAAAGGTAATGTAAGTTCAGTTTACAGAGCATCACAGTTCTGCCAGGAGCAGCCTGGCATACACCCAGACCCATTTACATGCAGTTCTATATATAAAAAGCTTCATTGGTCACATTCTTCATAGAGAATCTTGAAATCAACATGAACTTGAGAACACTAAGAAATAGCTCCTTCAATAGAAGGCAACCTACGTTGTCAAAGATCCCCTTTATCCGCACCTGTACATCTAAACAGACTAATCTGCAAGTCTGAATGCAGTTGTGGCACCCTACACAAGCACATTAGAGACAATAGGGATAGGCAGAGTGTTCTAGACTTAAGAAACAAGTGTCACTCTGTTCTGCAAGATGTCAGATGACCAGAGTGCCACTCTGGCTCTTTCTATCTCTGGGCAGATCTACCAGTTACAAGGAGAAAAAAAAACATCAAAAAGAACAAGAACATCACAGCACTATACTGCAAGGATGCTATATTTAGGAGATGGGGGGCAGGGGCGATGTGTGCTTATGTCAGGATCTGTTCCTTTACCAAGTCTCTACTACTAAATTAAGACCTGGATAGCCCCTCTCCTAGGAGATGACTAGTGTTGTGTGAAGGGCTACAGCATTGTGGCAGCACAGGTGTAGCTGACAAATCAGCATTTCAAGCACAGCAGCACAAAGTATCGCTACACAGGCTGCCCACCTTGCAAGCATCCATAGTGAGAGAAAAGGCTGAAGAATTTGAGTTTTGAGTACCTGCGAGACCTACGAATGTAGCACATCTAATGCAAGACTAGCATAATAGTGTAAGCGCTACAGAGCACAACATTTAGTTGCTATAAGATTGAAATTACAACGTATACATCCAGTTCAGCCCACCCTTACAGTAAAATTATTGTATTTGACAAATTAAAAGTAGTATAGACAAAGGGTATACAGTGATTTTACCAGACACACTTATGACTAAAAAGGAAACCTAATGTTTAAGGGCTGCTTCTAATAACAAACCAAAATGTAGGGGGCTAAAACTCTCCAAGCTGCAAAAAACAGAAGATAAACACCCATGTCTGAAACAGGTTACCATTCCATTACCTCAGTACTCAAGCACACCTGTCTGATAAATACTTTAATTTGTTCTTTTTATTCACATCACTGCCACATTTTATTTGCATTACAAAGAGCATACTTTGTAAGTTAAGATGCATCAACAAGTTCGAGACAAGTTGCGCCTTGATGAAACAATCCATATTACACTCTACCCATATATTCAATAGGAGCAACACACTAATTATCACAACATACATGACTAACACTTGTGCCATAAGGTGACAGCAGAAGCAGTTATTCAAGCATCCACGTACTTTCACAGATGAGGTTTGCAAAAAGTTGTAAGCTGTATGTTTTGTAATTACCACATTTCTCATCATATCCCAAACTCCATTAGAGGCTGGAAAAGGCAATCATTAAAATAAGAAAAAAGCTGCAAAATAGTTTGATACAATGCACAGTATAACTGAAACATTAGAGTCTGGTGTCCTGGGCTAAGCAGAGACAGAGTTAACTTTCTTCATAATAGCTAGCAAGAGGCTGCATTTTGGATTTGTGCTCAGAAGAAAGCTGATAAAAGTTATGTTTACACTTGTTGCCAGGATACTTGGATACTCAAGGACTTTCAGCTGCTCTGCTCCCCGCAGATGGAGGGGGAAAACACAGCTCATTTACTAGCCTAGAATTTGATCTTCGGTTCAGAACTGAAACAGAGTAGCCAATAATCTATTCCATAACATACACGTCATGCCCAGTATATAGGTGAAGACCCTCTGGAAGATCATCCCCTTTTGTTCTGGGTCCCTTTGGTTTCCAGATCTCTCTTGGCTCCGGATCATCTCGCTCCATGTGGCCACACTGCCAAGGCCTTCCCCCTACACCCCAGTCAGCTCCCGGTCTGGGATACTCAGACTATTATCTCCGTTCTGTCAGTGCCTCTGGGAACAGTGCACCCCCAGCCTGGGGGAATTGTGAGCGTGGTTTCGGGACTCTCCTTGTTCTGGGATCGACTCTCCCTGCTCTGGGATCATTAGCTGGGAACAGGCTGAGTCCTTATCATCGGGGGGGGGGGCAGCAGTATCACTGTGTATCACTCATTTGTATATAGTATTTTCAATATTACTGTAATTTAGTTATTAAATTGTCCTTATCTCAACCCACAAGTCCTTTTTTCCCTTTACCCCAAAAACTGGGATACACATTCAGCAAAAGCCACTTGGCTAGTCCACAATCGGGACTGGTCCTGCCCAATCAGAATCTTTACATACTACGCATTTAACTCTCTCCCTTACCCTCGGATGGGGGCAGGAATTGTGTGAGCAGGTGTGTGTGGTTTGGCCCCCAGCCAAGGGCTAACCCATCACATCTGGTTGAGCTCTCCTGTTTCCATCAGAATACATAGTTACCTATATTTGCTCCATAGAAGAATTGCGCTTAACCAAGAGCAGAAGTGCCCCTTTTGCCTTAAAAAAAAAGGCCAAACAAATATAGCTTGACACTCAGAGCAAAGATTTCACTCCAAACCCTTCCTTCTCCCAAGTGAAGCCTACCACATGCTTGTCTGCTACCGAGGAACCATTCTAAAAAAAAAGCACACCTGTTTTTGTTTAACACGCCACAGCAGATTTAGTATGTAACCTGCCACATATCAGACAAATTCAGAGTAACCATAAAGACAGATACCTATATTGAGAGCTGTTTCCTGTTTGTCTCCTGTCAGAATCCATATCTTAATTTCTGCCTTCATTAGTGTGGCTATTGTTTCTGGAACACCTGCTTGCAGGCGGTCTTCAATAGCTGTAGCTCCAAGAAGCAGCAAATCCTGGAAAAAAAAGAATTTGAGGGATTTTATTTTTAAGACAAACCTCTGTTTGGAACACACTCAAAGAATTAAAGACAGCATGTTACACTTCATTGCTAATACAGAATTTTGACAAGCAACACACTACAGTAAGTTTCTGGTGTGGCTATTCTACTTCCTCTGCATACAATTCACATTTCAAGAGGTACCAAATGGAACCGAGTGTTTCTCATCAGAACAACGGCAATGTTTCAGGAGCAACTAATTGAAGTTATACAACTCCAAAGTTAGCCTATGGATGAACATATTTACCAGAGCATTCACTAATCACCATAGCAACATGATGAATCGTCACAGTTTATATATTTCTTAAGCTCACAAAACAAAAGTCACCTGGCATCACATCATTTAAACTTATTTCCCTTCCATAAACTGTACATACAGACTGAATATAATCACTCAAAGCAAAAATTATTGCAACTATTTATGGAAATAATCACCACATTTATGTAATACAAGTGGTATGAACATCAATCCAAGTATCTCTAGCCTACATACAGATGTCTGACAGAAAAACATATGTCATACAACAAATTTAATACTGCAGGGTTAGCCATATTCTTATGCAATTCTAAAGCAATTGCTTGAAGAGATTTGGCCATGTTACAGGGAAAAAAAGTCAGGCAGAGAAAAAAACCCAAGAAATAAGCCTCGTCAAAGTGTACAATCTACACAGCAGATTTTTACTTTAAAAGCATTTTAATGATTCCTTACACATGTAGAGATGTTCAATTTAAAAGAAATTGATACAAATTCAGTTTAGTCATACTGTATGATATCAGGAATTGCACAGAAAAAGTCACAGCTTCTCTTCTTCATAGGAACTATAATTATTCAAAACAAGTGAAAACACATGAAGTGAACAGAAGTAGTTAGAAGAGTTAGTGGTGTTCAGCCTGGAAAAGAAAAGGCTCCAAGCAAATCTTATTGTGTCCTTTACATATATAAAGGGGGCTTACAAGAAAGCTAGAGAAAGACTGTTTACCAAGGCCTGCAGTGGCAGGACAAGGGGCAATGGTTTTAAACTGAAAAAGGGTAGATTTAGTTTGGACAAAGGAATTTATTTTTTTTTTAACACAGTGAGAGTGGTGAAACACTAGAACAGCTTGCCTGGAGAATTTGAGAATGCCTCATCCCTGGAAGCATTCAAGGCTGGATGGAGCTTTGAGCAACCTGGTCTAGTGAAAGATGTCCCAGCCCATAGCAGAGGGGGTAGAACTAGACCTTTAAAGATCCCTTTCAACCGAAACTGTTCTGTGATTCTGTGAAGAGGGCCTTAGAATAGCTCCTGCTTGAATGCATCTACGCATAAATGAGGAACAGAAGGGGAAGTTGCTACTCATACAGGTGTGCAATTTGGCATTAGTTACAACTCTTGACAAAGCTTAAGTTTTGTTATCAGTTATTCATCTGGTAAATGTAGCAGAACCAACTTCCATACACCATTTGCTTTAATACCCTATAGCCTCCTGTTCTGCCCTATCAATGCTAACAGCATTTGAAGTAAACACACACAATCCAAGTGTGCAGCTGCAGACTGTCATGTTTCCAAACTCACTTGTTAAGCAGATAAACACTACAGCACAGGAATCAGCACAGCTGAGCTACCCCAGCAGGGAGTGACTATTGCACCTACTGAAGCCCTCTCAGTTGGGGTACAGGTAGTGAAGGAAGCCAGTTCAAGTTTGTTTCCATGTGTGCACCTGTACTATGACTCAATGACCTCACTCAGACTGATAAAGTAGCTCTCCCATTCTCATTTGGCCCCTTAGATAAAAAAAACACATTATATTTTATGTATTTATATATTTATACATTTACAGACACAAGCTACTTTATTACCTAGAAAGTACCCCCAAACCAGAGAATCCAACCTGGAAAATACCAGCTCTAAGAAAAAAAAGTTTCAAGTACAATTCCCTGCTCCTTGGTACAACCAGCAAGCAAACATGAACAGGAAAGGAATACAGGGGATATTTCCTACCAATATGGCACTAAGTCCAAAACTCCAATTCTGCAACTCACTCAAGGGTACCCTTTTTTCAAGTTATTAAATTGTGAAAAGAGGCAGAAGGTAGGTGGCCAAAAGTGATCTAAGGTTTGAGAACACATTTTAAAGTGAGATAATCAATCCACATTAATGGATTGATCACCCGTGATCATATTTCACCTTGGTAAAAACAGAGGCGTAGAAGAGCACAGTGCAGATTGCAGAAAACTGAAATGAGCTATAAATCTACAGAATCAAGGATCAGACAACCACACTGCTACTGACTGGCCAACAAACACAAGAGGAGATATAGCCATTGGTTTGAAAGGAAAGACCCAGTCTTTAGTTGTCAGTTAAAGTCCTTGGAATTTTTCCATTACCCTGTGAAAGGTAGCTCCCATCCTTGTTTCAGCTTCCTCCTCTCTCCTGCCTCAACTACCTTAAATAACCAGTCAACAGTGCTCCACAACTTAAGTTGTATTATTAACACTAATTAACAAAGGCAACTGAAGTGCAAGGAGTGCTCAAAATAAACCACTAAACAAAATGAGACTGAAATAACTGCAGCAAAGGGAAACAGCATGAATAGGTGAGAAGTGCAACCACCAACATTTCAGAACCCAGTAAGACCAACAAGTATCAAAGAAACACTGCCCTCCAGTGTTGATGTTTTAATATCTCTTCAGTGTGGGATTACAGAGTTTCGAACTGATTTTCCAATACCTGCTTTCCCGTTCCAGAATTATGAGCTCTGCAATTAGAATGAAGAGTGCAGTTTTTCACTTTCTTTTAGTGTATGCAACTACATGTCTCAGTGAGCACTTCATGTCACTACAGTGTCTACAACAGCCTCCAGAAAACCTGAACTATGACTGCTTTATGAAAAGGAACAAATTTATTTTCACATACTAGTATATGGGACCTTGGTGCAACACAATGATTTTATATGTTATCTTTATCAAGTTACATCAACCTTAAACACGATAGCAAGATAAAAAGTGTGAGAAAAGAGTTTAAGTAGCAATGACCTTTTATACATAAGGTTGTCTCAGATTTAGAAACTAAAATTTGAGAGGTCTATGGACTGCACAGGTTGCCAAAGAAGAGCTTTTCAGTTTCTCATTCATTAAAATTTTTACTGTATAAAGCTTAGATTTCATGGAAAAAGACGTGTAAGGGAATCTGTGTCTGATCCTCAAAAATGTATGCCTTTTACCTTCTCAATGATCTCATAGCATTCCTCCAGCTTCTGAGTTCTGTCTTTCAGAACCGTACTACTTTCATTGTAGACATTCAACCACTCTTTGTAGGAGTTTTCTGACAGGTCTGCATAAGCAACGCACAAAGTCCTCAGACCTACAAAACAGAAGACAGCAATTACACACAGTAAAATTACACTGAGTAGCAGCCAATCGTTATGCCCCAATCAGTGCTAAATTCTAACTCTCTCACTGGAACCAATGGGAGCTTTTAATGCAGTTTGTTAAACTCTGGGTTCCAGACAGAATCTCCCTGAACATTTTTAAAGCATTTGAATTTTCACAAATGCAAGGCATGAGTCTGGCTCATTTACGTTATCAGTGGTGCAAATCAAGAGCGAGCCTCAGAGGCACAAGCTTCTCCCCAGTTTTCAGTACTGCAGTCTAGCCATACTGAAGCAATACAAGTGTCATATTTAATCTTTTTAAAGTATGAAAGCAAGCTTGGTTTTCATGTATTCTAAAAAAGATCAAATTAAACAAAGAACTGGCTATATATTATGAGTGGAGATACAGCTTAGCCAAACAGACTGCACAGCTCACACTTCCTTTTAGCAAGACTGTTTTCTCCTTCACTGTATGCACATAACTCACATTAATAACAAGGGTTACGCATGCACAAAACAGTAAATAATAGGGTCCATGAGGCAGGAAAAACATTTTATTAGACCACTGACAAAAACTAACATACAGAAGTAATTTTTTTTTCTGGCATGAGTCAAGCATAAAGGAGTATGTGTCATAAAATACAGAAGTTTAATTACTGGGAATGTGGTAGTCTGCAAAAAATATTTTTCTTAAAAAAAGCTGAATAAATAACGGTTTTAGATTTAGGAAGAAAACCACTGGTTCACGGTTTTAGAATAACACAAATATTTAATGCTACTGCAGAAGAGGGAACAAAGCCAAGTACTTCCCTGTGAACAGAGGTTTTACATCAGTCACAAACACCTTAGAGACTATTTCAGATCAGACATCTTTGTGTTGGTCCTCCAGGCTTCTCAGCACATTCAGGTTATCATTCTGCCTCATAAAGCCAGGAACTTTGTCACCCAACTTTTACACTGGTAAAACCACCTCTAACTCCAATTTAACAGAGGTATTCTGACCTTTCACCTTTATCATGGACACAAATCCCCATCTTTCTCTTCTAAATTCCACTTGCCTACCAAAATCACATGGAAGCAGAAGTAGGGTACAAACTACCTTAGGCTTAAAATTATCCTAGACTTCTTAATTTGCTGATTACATTGCTCTTTTAACCTTATCTTCATAACCATCTTATTTGGCTCCGCAAAGCTTAGACAATGCAAAACACACTGCAAATTTGACAAACTGAATTCTCATAACATGTTGTTTCTCTTACCTTCTGTTGCAAAGTATTCAAGATGGCACAGTGTTTGTTCCATATACTGGGAATCTTTTGAAAGCCTCTCAAAAATTACATTATCCTATTAAAACCAAAATCATTACAACAGTGTAAGTCTACATATGAAGTCTCCATTTGTGTGTTTACAAGCTTAAGTGAATAAACCTGAGTGGACTTGCTACCATCAGAACCCAAGACTACATTTAGAAGTGATGCATGTGGGTTTTAGAGACTCTGGTTTGAGTAAATGATCTGGGTTGTGCCCAGTGGCAGAGATACTGCATCTACTTTAAATAATGGGGATAGAAAAACATACTGCCCTCTTCTCCTCTTTCCATAAAGTAGTCCTCATTACTGGGCAATACAGAACACTCCTTTCTGAAATACTAAGTAGAGACATGGATTTTTGAGAGAAGTGCCTCATCATAATCAGTACACATTGTATTGTCATACAGAAGAGCTTCTTGCTATCCTTTCTAGAAAAGATTCACACTGATGTTAAATATAAAGCAGAAACACTGAACAGATTCTACCACAAAATTCTCTCAGAAATAATCTTCCTCCTGCAGCAACTTGCTTTATCACTAAATCAAAGGGCAATTGAAAAGGCACAAATAACAGTTACAATCAAAATGCAGTACCATCACCTGCATATCTAGAGTCTCTGAATTTTACTCTGCAACTACCAGAACAAGTTGTTACACACACATAAAATACACAAGCCCTACTTTTGCTCAAATACATACTCTTAAACTAAGTAAACAGGCCTACACCTAACATGGATTAGAGACAGGCATACAAAACAAGTAATTTATGATTAAGTGACAGTACAGGAGAGGGCTACCAGGATACAGAAGAGTTCTTGCAGAATAATTGAGGCGAGTGGTAGATGCAGCAAAACAGAGAAAACACCAGATTACACTAATTACTACAAGCCCTTTGCTCTGTTAAACAATTAAGCCTGCTCATACAGAAGACAACATGAAAATTTCGACTATTAACTCTCCTGTTTTCCATTCCTTCCAGTGCTACACATCAAGAAACTGCAAATACAGGCACAGTATGAGAAGTGACTGAAGACAAACCGTTACAGATCTGGGCAGTTCTACATATAACCCTTTGAAGTACTACATGCTGACAGTGGGCTTAATTCACTCCTGCCACAGCAGCATGAAGCCAGCACATCTTTGCCAAATCAGGGGAGTTAAACTGAAGCACCAGAGCAGTGCTGTCAGGACAACTTCAAGTATACCACAACCTTACACTAGTCAGAAATAGTTCTCCCTGTTGCAAAAAGCCACCTCCATAGTGTTCCATTGAAATTAGAACCACCCTCTGGCCATAGTCAATGGTAGTTTTGCAGCCTTTGTTACTTTCGTAAGTTATTGCTCTTGTCAGTGAAGACAGAAGCACAACATGGTACAAGTCATGATGACAGGTAACAGCAGGTGCAGAGATGCAACAGAGCCAGATCAAAAGCCAACCACTTGAAAACAGATTTTAGTATTACAGATTCAGAAAACATCATTTAGTCTAGCTCCTGAACTGCTGCTGCACAGCTGGGTCAAATCCTGCCTTTAAGTAAAGGGTACTGCTCCCATTAGTTTCAGGATTGCAACGGGGTAGTAGAAAGCCTAGCAATCTTCCTGTCTGCAGAAAAAGTCAGAGGAAGAATGACATCTCTTAAATCACTTGGCCCTAAACAGAAAGCCAACAGGTACTGTGTACAAGACATGAAATGCCAGCATCAGTCACAGCTGTTGAAACAATAACTGGTAGTGTTAGTTCTCCATTAGGTAGCGTAATTACTTACAGCCCCCTTGCAGTAGAGACGTAGCTGTCCTGCTGGAGTTCGAACAATCACTGACATTCTCTTCCTGTTGCTATTGAAAGAAAAATATTTCCTTCCATTAGTCATAGTGATGAAGAGTAAGTCCGGTTCTGGCCAGTGAGTTTTCTCAGATGTGTTTAATACATCTGACAACAGGTGAGAAGTAACAGTAGTAACTTATGACCCCACAATACATGCCAGCCAACAGAAATACTGAAGTGCCCATTTCCAGCTTCAGCCCTATAGCTCTCCTTGGTGAGCACTCAGCCAGAACACAGACTTGAACCCAAAGGTGAGAATTCGGAAAAGAACGAGATGGCACAGAAATCCTCTTGAAAGAAGTCACACTTATTCTGTTCTTCCCTATTCCTCAAGCAAAATTGTTGTGGGGACTCAGGCTAGAAATGCAATCATTAAGGTTGAATGTGTATTTATTATAGTCATAACAGATATTGGAAAAAAACACCCATTGACAAGGGCAGTTATTTAACTTCTTAAGTCAAAAGAATGCAGAAGTGTCATAGAAAGGATTAACAGAATAGACCAGCTCTTGGCCCTCCTATAGGTCTTTATATTCATCCAATCAGACCTATATAGTTGGGATTATGTCAGACCCTGACAGGGCTACATATCAAGCCAGTAAAATTCAGGATATATTTAAAATAAACAGTAGCATACTGTACACAGATGTTTAACAAAGGTAAGCAGGGATTTATTTTTTTTTAAAGATCAATTTTGGCATTTTACTTATCACTCCTTTTAAAAGAGGAGCCACTGGAAAAACTGCAGCTTCTAAGAGGCAGAAGCAAGCAAATCAACTCTCATCAAGAGAACCCTAAGAACATGTGGTTTCATATTCAGAAGAAATAATCTGTAACTATAACTCTTTTCCTTAGCAAAGGAAAAAACTTAGAAGCATCCTCCTTCCTTTTTTCTTTCTTGCCAATATGTACAAACAGATCAGAGTGTAGAGCAATCTTCCTCTTCTTCCTCTGAAGCTGCTCTGGGAGATCTAACACCTTTTCAAGGCTCAAGAGCCATGTGTGAGAAAGTAAGCTCTTGGCATATAGCAGACAAAACAATCCTTTCTGAGACTTTCTAAAGAAAGCTTGTAAGGACAGCAATTAGCTGTGCCCAGAATTCTGCAGCAAGCTAATGACACTAGGAAACTCCCTTGTGCTTTTTGAAATCTAATTATAGAAACTCCCTCACTAATCAAGTGCGAAGTTGCTACACACAGAAGAGCCAAGACTGCTTTTTTTTTCTGCTGCATGCAGGCTACAGTACTGTTTTCAGACACCAGAGTACTGGTCAACTTGTCAGAAACTGAGACTCTTCCAGTACCTTTTTAGATATTCCCCCAAGTAGCTACATTCTGAATGAAAAGGGGCAAGTAGTCAAGAGTAATCTCCAAAGCAAGTCAGAACACAAAAAAGCTGCCTAACCAAATCTTCCGTGACTTGAGTTTTACACACTCCTTTAGAGCAGAACCAGCCAACTCAAAGCAGGCAAAGAACCAGACTTCAAGGCTTTAAGCCACAGTAAGAGTAAAAAACAACAGCAGAAAAGCCTCCCCACTAGCACACCATCCAAACTGACAAAACTTGACTGACAAAGAGAAAGCACCTTTTATCATCTCCAGTGATTTAGGGGCCCAATTCATCACACAAAGCATCTTGCTACCCAAGCAGTGCCCATCCTCACTATCCTGAAAAGTTAGGAGTGCTTGTAAGGTTTAGTTTTTCACAGCTGGACTGCTTCTTCAAAAGGGGCACCAAAAAGCCCTCCAGTTATAGATTCTACCTACTCAAAACCAACTAATTTACAGAAACACTACAGAAGTGCAATTGCAAAGCACATTCTTGAAGTAGACTAGTGACACATCAGGAAATCACTGAAGCACAGAATTGACACTTTCAGGACAGCAACTTCTCAATAAGCCAGAGCTAGATGAACAGTGGAGAGCTCCATGCTTACATGCCAACAGCCACTGGTTTGTAATAAGCTCTGTATTAGTCCCATATCGGAAATGAGGAGAAGAGGAGCTAGAACAGCTCAACTTCCATAATTTTGTCCATTACATCAGCTGAATCTTTTTATTCACAATGAAACATTTACACAAGTGGTTTTCTTGTTACCCTGCATTTAGTATATTAGAGAAAAAACAAACTTACCTGGAAAACTCCAGTACATTAAGAATTTCAAAGGTTTTTTCTTTTCCCAGCTACAAAAGAAAGCATATACTATCATAAGGATAAATTGCAGTATATTCTTACCCATGTTAACATGAAAGTTGTTTAAACACCTTTGTTCAGGCATCCCAGTGCAAATAAAGTGTGGTAATAGCTCCCTCTCCCGGTAAAAGCTATGTAGAGCCCTATTTAATGAAGGCATTCTAATCTTACTTGAACGTCTAATATTGTGGCACCCTCCATTTACTATCTTTACACCACTTTAAGGAACTAATATCTTACTCTAGAAGGATAAGCATGGTCTGGAAGTTAAGCTGCATATTTGATGACTTAAGACATAAATAAGAGATACTACAGACTGGGAGCATTACTCCAAGTTAAAATAAACGTGCCACCCAAATGCAGTATTACAATAACTTTTGTCTGAACTACCTTAATATTTCATTCACTTGAATTTAAAAGCACATGAGATTATTTTTGTGGCAAAAAAATGGTTAACTGAGGAGTAATTTCTGTTATCACCAACTGCTCACTGGGTTTGAGCATGAGCAACCTCAGAGGAAAGGATTTTGAAATGCCTTGTCTTTGCCATTCCTGTTGTATAACAGCAGTGGCAGTTACTGGAGTCTCAGAACTCCAGCAGTATTTGTAGCACGTGGTTAAAGCAAGGGCTGTAGCAAAACCTAATTGCAGTACAGAGTTATGTCCTATGAGGCACATATCAATTCAGCAATACCTCCAAGGCCAAAAGCCATCTCCGACCTGTGTTCCATTTACTGCCACAGAGGCAGGGCAATGATGAGACACAGGAACCTCTGGGAGTGACAGCTTTTATTGCTGGCTGTAGACTGACCATGCTCCCAGCTTGGCATGTATGAGGAATACAAAACTAAGTCAGGTGGGCCTCGGTCTTCCTGAAGAGACAAGAGCCTAGATAGCTCTAGATGACACTGCTCATGCTAAACTCTCCCCCTTAAACTAAGCAGCAGTTTTCTGAGTAGTTGTAAAAAGTCTGACAACTCCCGGAAGGATATGTTTTAAATGCTAAGCTTGGCAGTATACCAGGAAACTTGAAAGTGAATGCACCTGGGAGGAAGGACAAAAATTCACTATTATTCTTAATAAGCACCCTACTATCTATTCCAAAGTTCTCATCTTAGTTGCACCTGTGTAAATCTGGAGCCACTTTAGCTTGGACTGCAACTTAAATTAGAACATGGCCCCATGAGTTCAAAACTGCCTGTGTCAACTCTAATCTGTTAACTATGCACCCCTGCATACAGAGCTTGTTAAGCAGATAGATCTTGGGTGGAAGATAATATTCAGAAGAAAAATACCATTTTAATACAAGAAACATTCAGAAGTACAGTAACTGTTGAACATTATAGAAAAATCTCCCAAACACATTAATTTCCTTCTGATGTGAGTGTGCTCATCTGTGCTTCTCATGCAAAGGAAATACTCTTCAGGCACAACTGTAGTCATTTCCCATATAAGCTTGTGACATTCTATTGCCCATACCACACAGGAGGGCAGAGGACTTTGCCTCTAAAAATAGATTAAGACAGCTTTTCCCAGTCTGCAAAAGCCTTTTGCCTGTAGCATCCTAAACGTCCTGTAAAGGGGAACTCACAAGAGCCACAGAGGAGACATTTATGATGCCCATGAGCTTTGCAGTCTATGCCATGCACATCTACGACTTACCGCATCAATGATAACCGAATGTGGAGTTCGTCCTGTGAAGACATAACCAAGTTTTTTTGCTCCTTTCACTAATGCTCCTTCATCTGCCAATACAAGGAAAGTTTAAATTCAATTTGGTATGTAGAAAAGGCCTGCGAAGTCCACACTTCAACATGCCGCACTGCTCTGAAACACAGAAGCCCCCTTTCCCCATGTACTCCAACATCTGTAGGGCTGCTAGAGTAGCTCTGCACATACTTCCACAAGAACATTCACATTTGAGTCCTACAAAGGCTATGTAATATCAGCTACAAGAACTTCATACTCAATCTGTATAAAACAACCTGTAACACTACTGAAGCACTAAATTCTGTTGTTGTGGAGGAGTCATACTTCTCTACATGAAAGAAGAGAAAGAACCTGTTCTGAAAGCAAGACCCAAGCTGTGTTATTCATAATTCCTACAACATACATTTAATACATTTCCATCTGTAAAGGCACTATGTTCAGGTGCTACAAAACTAAGTACAGCATTGTCTTCTGGAGACTGAACTCGGTAGTGTCATTAAGAGCTCAAATCAAAGCCAATGCCTTTACCTCTAGTGTATACAGCCTCACGAAAGAGGAAGTGGCATTAAGCACAAGCACTATACAAGCTAATTTAGTGCCTAGCTCAAGGAACAGCAGTATCTCCACAGCTCCCTTGGTCTCTTCACAGTTCATCAACACTGACTAGAGCTGCCTTATGTGGTCTGTTCACCTGACTCTTCATACACTCTATTAAGACCAATAGAAATTCTGCTGCTTTATCACTAAATGTATCACCATACCTCTAGAAAACATGTTTAGAAATTGAGATAAATTTGATGGAGAGCAGGGCCACACTGTTCTGCATTTTGGACCCTACCTCCCTCTTTCAGTACCCCTGTGCTGCCTGAAAGAAGGAAGAAATGGGTGAAGAATAGGCCCAAATATGGCCAAGACTTTGCTCTTTGTTGTATTGTATCATCTTATATCTGCATAAAGCAACACAAGAAGCTACTACATTAAGACAGTTTGCACTCATGGCAAATACAGCAAGTAACTGTTTATGCAGAAACAAATCAGCACTTCCACAGGTCAGTTCTATGTGGGGAAAATAAGTCAATGAAAATTCTACTTTTGCTTTTCATGCCTGCAGACAGAGGCCAGAGTAGTGGTCTCATGAGAGCAAAAGGGATGATAAGCCTAGCTCTACAGAAACACCATGGACTTGGCAGTTTTGTATGAGGCATTCAAAAGCAGTGTGCACTCGTGACAGAAGATGCCAAATCTACTGCTAGCATCTTGGAGGACATCTTGCTTTTAAAATCAATGACCTTTTCAGAAATTTCTGGACTCTGATTTTCTCCCTCTCCATCCACTTCTACTCCCTCACTCCCTTCCCCAAAAAGACAGCAACAACCAACCTGGAGAAGAGGCCTGGTAGATTATTTTATTTCCTTGTCTCTCAGGAACAACAGTATGACACACAGCCAGCAGAGTGAGGAACTCCTGTATGTGCACAGCTGTGGGCTAGAAAAGACATCAGGAGAGTCAGGTTTAGTATTACACACAGACTGAGGGGCAGCTGTCCACCAACCTGAGAAGACCTCTTTGGTACCACATACAAAAAAAAAATCTATTCTCTAAATAGAGTAGTTGTCTTGGTCCCAGATACAGCAGAGTTCAGGGCCAGCATTAATGAACCTAGAGTGCTAACAATAAAGACCTCACTTAAGTTGCAAAGAGCTGGGAAGCCAGATTAGTCCCCCATCGCCCAAATACAGAAACAGTTTTGTTGCACCCTAAGCTTCATATAGGCAAAGATGTCTGCCACAAGATGCTGATGACAATGAAGCAACAGAAAATACTACTCTGACACCTTCTGCAACATTTTGCAACATATTGACAGTAACCACACCACAATTAGACTCATTGCAATGGCACTGTTATCAATGAACATCCAGAGCTGACAGCTTCTGATGAGCCAGCAGAAAGCAACATCATGGGCTCTTCCACAGGAATACATCATCCAGCCAAGCAGAACTGATCAATGGTCCCTACACATTCAGCATAATGAAAACATACAATATAAAACACTGTTCACTGACTGCTTAGTCATCAGCCATCCCAAAGTGCTTAAATAGACACCAGGTCTCAAACTCAGGGAAGATACTACAGCACTTAAATCACAGGCCTTTGATCAGCAAATTCTGGCAACTGTAGCTACAGTGACTTGAAATGGAATCCCCCATCCCATGCTTACCTCCTTTCCACCCCTGCCTCTAGCACAGCATTTCCAGTCCCATAGCAGTCAGGAACAATACTCAGCTGCCCAGCTCACAACCTGCCATACTACATCCACAGTTTACAGATCTTTAAGACACTTGGCTGAAACAGCTGAAGTGAACACATCTTCCCCTTCAACTCCGCTATATCCATAACATCCACAGTTGGCAGCATCAGAATCTTACATCACGGCAGGTGATTGCTGACTGAGTCAGATTTGAACATAGCAGTTGCACCTTGGCAGAAAGCCTTATTTGACTGAAAACTCTCGCTGAATTTTTGCATATGAGAATATCAACTAGTTTTCAAAGTTGTCATTAATGTATCGTGTTTTATATACACTCTGTTAAGATAGAACTACTACAAAAATCAAGAGCATGACAAGAGTTGTTAGCACAGGGTTGGGCTAAAACCCCCCTACAGTAATACTAAAACCAAAATTAGATGGCAAAGAATCCTACAAGATTCTAGTAAAACAGGATCCAAGTTTTTTTAAAAACAGTTAAAAGATGATCCTATACAGACTATTTTGCTAGTGTAGACCAGACTATTTCACAGCAGAAAAAAAGCTACAATGTTCAAATGAAACTTTTTAATGCAAACTACATGCTGCCAAAATCCTCTGATGCGAGACTTGTATTACATCTATTTTTCTACAAATATATACAGTCCTACTACCTGAATTGCACTACATAGTTACTTTATAAAACTCTAACGTTGAAGAACTACTGAAACATTAAAGACTCCTCCATTTCACAGTTAGAAGGACACTTAAAACGCAGCTTCTCACGATCAGGCCAGCAGCATTCACACTTGGTTCTCCAGCCTGTTAATGCTTCTCTCCCTAAGCCAAGCTATTTGACAAAAATAAAGAAAGTTTTCTTCTATCTCAGGACCTATTTCAGGGACAAGACCAAGAAGAGGGAGAAATTGTTCAGTTCTTGTTTGTTTTTTTTCAATATGGTATACGCAGCCTACACACTTGTACAACAGAAAGACACACTGGCAATAGCAAGGTTTAATTAGTAGGTAGGAAATTACTATGAAAGCCACAAAACATCAGTTGGCCAATATGTTAACACACAAACAAAAAGCAAGTATGTCAGAAAAAAAAAGAAGTGTAACAGAGACTGCAGATCCAACACTTAAATTCTTGTTTTACTTCATGTACTTTGTCATGAATGTTTTAAAAATAACTGTCACAGGACCTTTACCTTTGCATACTAAAACTTTTGAATTGTTTGATCACATGGCACTAAAATAACAGTGGTAGCTTTTGACATGCTGGAGTGTAAAAGCTGTATTCAAGAAAATAAACAGATGGAAGATAATGGAGAGTAGCGTGTGAAATGTTAAGTCCACTGCAAATTACTGGTCAGGAGGTTACTGCTGCTCTAGTATTTCCAGTGAAAGCAATGAAAGTTATATCTCCATACCAAAATGCACAGCCTGCCAGATTCTCATTTCAGCATCCATTGCTACAGACCTCTCATGTCCTTCTTACACGTGCCACCTAGCCCCTTACACATTTTCATAGTATGTGCTCTATCAGCTGGAAACAACCTGTCTCCAATAGTGTCATATTTTAATCCTTCCTATGTATATCCTTTCTGCTTTCAAGCCAGCAATGTAATTTGTTACTGTTTTGGTGTTTTCACAATTCACAATGGATTACATGGCCATCTTCCAATTCTATAGCAAGAGATCACCAGACAGAGGCACAGCTTATCACATCAGCTTTTCCACACAGCTGTAATTTGTTTTGCTTCGATATTGTTCCAGCACTGACACAATATTTATTGCACTGGCATGAACGAGGATAAAGAATTCAAACTCCTACTCCAGAGCTGTGAACACAAAATTCATTAATGGCTTCTGTGGCAACACATCCCTTACATCACACAAAGCTTAACCCCGGCATAAGACAGAAATCCCACCCATTAACCAATTCTGCTTTGTTACTTTTTCCTTTACTAAAGCAAGTCTGTGCCATTTTTATATTCAAACTCTTACTGATGGTCTCTGTGGGACATTCCTTGCCTGCTCATTTGTCAAGTTCTGTTCTATTTCTTCCCACCCCATTTTTTCTTTCTCTGTCTGTAGCAGGAACAAAGTTTGCATGTTTTAGTCTTTTGTTCATCTGTTCACAGGTAGCTCTCATTCTAAGTGCCTTCTCCCCCTATTTTCTCTCCCTGTGTGCTAACAGCTCTGGGTGAAAGCTATTCCTTCTCTTTCTCTGTCTTTTCCAAAGACCCACTGAACAGCTGGTGTACAAACACCTACACCAGCAATATACCCCACTGGCTGAACTTACTTTGCAGACTGCCCCTACAGGCTGAGAACTACAGACACATTGAGAGAGTCTCACATTTCTGGGAGCAGTCTCTGGATTGTTATCTACAAAGCTTTATCTACACTGAAAGCAAGGTTTCTTGCTCCAGAAAGCACAGTATTATCCACTAACAAGCAGGGCACAGACCACTGGTCAGGAAACTCTATCATATGTTCTCATCGCTTCATGTTCTCCCTTATTCAGAGAGACCAGAACAGAGTCAAAACTCAGTCTTTTGGGGAAGAAGATGCACTCCACAGAGCTACATATTTGCACTTTTGTCATGCATGTCCTTATCTGAGCCTCCTTACTCTTAACACAGAAACTGCATTATTCTAGCCAACTGTTCACAGTCTGATAAAGTTACAGGGAAGTTGCACAAGTTAAAGATACTTATTTATTTCTCCTTTTACTTGTAGCAGTATCAGATCAGTGCCTCCATTCACAGTATTTCCAGATTAGCAGGACTGACAGGTTGAGCAAATGGCATAGAAATGGCCAATGGGGTATTAAGGCACAGCCTAACAACTTGAGCTTACTGCTTTGCATAAGTGTGGCACATTCTGCCAAGGACAGCTAGTTAAATACTTATCCATTTCATTACCAGGGAGAATGACCACTCATTGTCCCAAAAAGATTAACTTTCTGGTTTGTTCATTGAAATACCTGGAAAACAGTGTGAGGATCCAGCCATGTTGGGCATCAACAGTAAAGCTGGTAAGGCTGGAGGGAATCAGGATATTTCAGGCACAGACTCAAAGAACACATTAACTCCATTGATATTCAAGCACTGGTTAAATGCAAGTTTATACTGTCCAGAGCCACCAAAATATGACGTATAAATAAAGATACTGCCTTGTACTTGAGCAAAGGGAAAGTACTAGAGTCCCATGCACAATAAGGGCAAAAGAAGATGGAAAAACATTTCTAAGCTACAACAGTGTCAGCTGTAAAACAATACGTTTGGACACTTCTCAGGCAACAGTTACTATCTGAACTAAGGCTTCCCAGAGATTCTCATCACCTGAATGCATTTTCCCCCTACTGTATTTTAAATTTCAGTTTTTCATTCCAGCAGTGATATGCTTTTCTTGTGCTGCTTTCCTAAGGAATTAACAATCAGCAGACGATAGTGGTGATTTCAACAAAGCCTGATGGGATAAAAGCCTCAGTTCCCACACACTTCACAAAAATAAGCAGACATGTTAGAGAGCTAAATGAACACTTTCACTGAAGTAAAGGCTCAACATGAGCACAATAGTTACCTGTTCAGACTGGGCAGCTGCTCATCACACATGCTCACTGAATCAGTTCACACATTTGCAACTATATCATATGCTTGCAGGCCAGAGTTTATAGGCAGACTAGAATTAGTAGAGGAAATTGGGAGAGAATCCAGGTAGACGAAGTCTAGGACAAGATCCAAGTTTATTGCTTCTCTTCCTTCTTGACCTCCTTGCCTGAACTTGCATCAGGGTAGAAAATAACCTCACACCAAAAAGGCTTGCATCTCCACAATGAGTTTATTCACAGCACACATGCAACTCACAAGCACCAAGATAAAGACCATCTAGCATATTTACCAAAATTTCTTTTAAGTTTCTGTAAATAACTGATCTTTTCTAATTCTAGTAAGAGTTTACACTGTCTTCCCTATGGAAATAAGCCAGCATCATACTCTTGGCACTGCTGCACAGTTCATCCAACAGAAGCTGTTACAAAGAAAAAGCACAGGCAGACAACCCTAGGTACTTTCTTCCACATTAAAATCCCAGAGAAGCCTCCATGTGTTTTCAGGTCAAGTTATTTTTCCTTGGAACACTTCCTGCAGGGCAATAATTCTTTGACTGTTACTCAAGAGCAGACTTGGCCACCAGTCAGTCCTTATGCACCAGTGGCCCAGAAGAGCTATGAAATTTAGAGGTGATGCAGGATGCTAAAAAACTTCCTAACATATGGAAGACTGTCTCATGAGAAGGACATTGTTTTTATTTTCAACCTGGAAAGAAAATTACTTGGCACTGAGACAGCTCTAAACTAACACTTGCAACTGGATTGAAAAAACCCAAATCTTAAGACTAGAGCAATGAGCACTTATTGAGCATTTGTGAGAGATAGTACATTGACAACTTCAGACGTGAAAAGGGCAATTTGTTGCCCAGCTGAGTACAGTAACATGTGACCTTACAAGGCAGCTTGTGCTAGAACACTTCCGTTTTATCACCTCAGTTCACTGAATGAGTAGAGATTGTCAGACATCTGTAAATGGCAATTGCAGCTATCTACTAGCTACAAAAACTAAGACACTAAGGAGTTTAGGTAGAAGGAAACAGTTTAGGTCAGCTGTTAAGGTGCATAATGCAAAAAGCTAGAAACATGTGATCTTCCCTCTCGCTTTCCTGGAATCCAGCCTTCATCTCACCAATGCAGTCTGACAGACAGACTTGAAACTCCTAGGCAAATGGCCACACGTAGCCCTTGCATTCTTATGTCTTGTGCTAAATCACCACTTGTCAGTGGGTGGCATCCATTCCTCCAGCACAGTCAAGCTCCAAAAGATATCTTTGGCCTACACAAGGTACATCTTAAGTCTTATAAGACAGAAGCTTCCCCACTGACTGTCTGAGGGTTGAGTTCACTGTGCTCAGCCCAACAGTCAGCTGTGCAATGACAACAGTATTTACCTGTTCAAGTTGCCAGTCAAAAGGAAACTTTATACCTAAGAGTTTAGCATGTAAAGAACAGACTTCTGAGCTGTCTAGACTAAGTGACAGCTAAGGAAGATAGCAAAATCATTTCTTTGCCTACTAAAATAGCAAAGTCCTCCTCTCTCTCCAAGTAAAAGCTCTACCCACAGAGATCAAAGAATCAGACATAGCCTAAAGTTAAGGAGCCATAGATGAGAAATTCCATCTCACAGCCCATTTGATATTTGTCCCTTCTGCCGAGTCCATTAAGATGTACCAAAGCACTTTTCTATATAGGTGCCTAAAGCAACAGCCAGTGAGTAAGAGCTCAAACACACTATCTGCAGCCTGCAGCTAAAACATTAGCCTCCCATTCAGAATGAGTACCTGGAGTCAGAAATCATCAAACTGCAACTGTAGCCATACATGAACAAACAGAATGCAAAGGTTAAGGAGCAATTAAGTAATCTGGACACCCATAAATCTATGGGTCCTGATGGGATGCACCCGCAGGTGCTGAGGGAGATGGCGGAAGTCATTGCTAGACCACTCTCCATCATCTTTGGCAAGTCGTGGGAAACAGGGGAGGTGCCTGAGGACTGGAGAAAAGCAAATGTCACACCAGTCTTCAAAAAGGGCAAGAAGGAGGACCCGGGTAACTATAGACCGGTCAGCCTCACATCCATCCCTGGAAAGGTGATGGAACAACTTATTCTTCATGCTCTCTCTAGGCATATCAGGGATAAGAAGGTCATTAGAGGCAGTCAACATGGCTTCACCAAGGGGAAGTCATGCTTGACCAACCTGATAGCCTTTTATGAGGATATTACCAGGTGGATAGATGATGGCAAAGCAGTAGATGTGGTCTATCTCGATTTCAGAAAAGCATTTGACACCGTCTCCCACAGTATCCTTGCGACTAAACTGAGGAAGTGTGATCTGGATGATCGGGTAGTGAGATGGATTGTGAACTGGCTGGAGAAAAGAAGCCAGAGAGTTGTGGTGAATGGGATGGAGTCTAGTTGGAGGCCTGTATCTAGTGGAGTCCCCCAGGGTTCGGTATTGGGACCTGTGCTGTTCAATATATTCATCAACGACTTGGATGAGGGAATAGAGTGCACCCTCAGCAAGTTTGCTGATGATACGAAACTGGGAGGGGTGGCTGACACACCAGAAGGCTGTGCTTCCATCCA
>WKFP01015549.1:1611979-1650582 GCA_011057875.1 Pterocles orientalis | reverse complement strand
CTCTGCCCTGGTGAGACCGCATCTGGAATATTGTGTCCAGTTCTGGGCCCCTCAGTTCAAGAGGGACAGGGAACTGCTGGAAAGAGTCCAGCGCAGAGCCACGAGGATGATTAAGGGAATGGAGCATCTCCCTTATGAGGAAAGGCTGAGGGAGCTGGGTCTCTTTAGCTTGGAAAAGAGGAGACTGAGGGGGGACCTAATTAGTGATTATAAATATGTGAAGGGTGAGTGTCAGGAGGATGGAGCCAGGCTCTTCTCTGTGACATCCAGTGTTAGGACAAGGGGCAATGGGTTCAAGCTGGAACACAGGAGGTTCCACCTGAATATGAGAAAAATCTTCTTTACAGTGAGGGTGACAGAGCACTGGAACAGGCTGCCCAGAGAGGTTGTGGAGTCTCCTCTGGAGACATTCAAAGCCCGCCTGGATGCGTTCCTGTGTGATCTGATCTAGGTGTTCCTGCTCTGGCAGGAGGATTGGACTAGATGATCTTTCAAGGTCCCTTCCAATCCCTAACATTCTGTGACTCTGTGATGAGGTCCCTTTAGCCTGGCTGGTTGTGCCCTAAAATCAGTAATTCTCAGGCTAAGCTTTAGCTTGCAATTAAGTCCCATCTATTACATCCTTTACACAAATGGAATTCCCAATATTTGCTGTATTTCAAGCAAGTCTCACACCAGGACCACCTTGCAATGCTCTTAATTACTGCTAAAATGGTACTTGAACATTATGGATGTTTGAACACCCCAAGTAGTTCTTTTAAAAAATTACAATTTCTACCATCATTTGCTACAAGACATTATCTTCCATATACACTAGCATATATGAAGCTGTTTTGCAGCTAGCTGGTATCCATATTTAATCCTAGCTGGTATCCATATTAATCCATATTTAATTCAGTATAAGACAACTGGGCAGAAAGGCATTGGGAGGAGCTTTTTTTTTCCTTTGTACAACCTCTGTGCACGCATGACACGGCCATAGAGCAATCACAAAAAAACATTTGTTTCCCTCAATTCCAGAGAGACCTAGAATAGTGTATTTAAGAAACATAATATTCAAAGAGTAGACTTACATGGTCGTTTTCAATGTTTTGCAGCAGTCTTGGGTCATCAAATTCACATGATTCACTGGTGGAAGGAGGTAGCTGGCTGCAGAGCAAGACAAGCATATTCAAACATAAGTGGCAATATTTCCAGTCTTATTACTTCATCTATTTTGTTGGGAAGCAAAAGAAAATCAAAGTAAAATTCCACTGTCCTTGAAAGTATGGTAAAAAGATCATATGAGCAATGCACAAAGAGCTGAAAATGGGCAATCTATTCAGAACACCAGCAAGAAACCCAAAATGGTTATGCTTGAAAGTGTATTTGAGAAGATTCAAGCATCACCACACTTCCTAGGACAGATGTAGCAGAAGCAGCTTTACAGCATATTTGAAATACAAGGATTTTTGAGATGACTTGCTTTTAAAATAGAGCAAAGATCAACATCCTTAAGCTCCCTCTCTAGTCAGAGAGTTCTTCAAACCAATCCCTGGAAGATTTAAAGCCCAAGTACTCCAAAGTACCTGGAAGTAACTCTTCCATAGAGCTGATTAGAAGAACATACAAGGAGAGGAAAGATGGCAATAAAGGAAGCAGGAAGATATTGGAAGTAAGATGCATCCACAGAAATTACAGCTCAGCAAAAGTATCAACATATCATCATATCAGCTTCCTAAAAGTTGATCACAAAAGTGAGCTGGACCAGTGGAGAAGCCTAACTCAGTTCATCAGAAAGTGAGTTTCTAACAGCATTTAGCATCTACCTGCTTTTTGGGTGAGAACTTACTGTCAACAATATCTACCATTCAAAGCCACATCAGCCTTCCCTGACTCTTCCCTGCTTTCCATTAACCTGAACATGCTACAGTGACACCTGTGTAACATTTACAAGTTTCCACTCCTTTCTGTAGGGTAGGACAGACCTTTATTCATTAAATCTCTGAATAAAGAGTAGTGGAGTAGTTCTCTTGACATAAGACATCTCCATATCAAGCCCTTTCCCAGTTCAATTATTAAAACATAGCAATTTAATAAACAAGTTCCTTTTCTTCTCCTTGTCAGGTTTTAACTTACTGATTCCAAAAAGTAACTTTCAGTCTCTAGATAGAGGTAGGATTACCATAAAAAAAGACTACTTTTAGCTTGTAACTTGGTTCTCTGCAATTATAAATACTGCATGAGCATGCATCCAAGCCACCCCAGCCACTGCCTATCCCTCGCTCCCCTTCACCCACCATCTCTCTATATAGGAGATCCATCACCACCCACCAGCTGTGCACTAGGCTCCCGATGAAAGTGCATTTTACTCAAACACATTGCTCCTTTGGGCGTCTTCCAGTACCAAATTGGAAATTAATCTTTATATAGATGGTCCCCACTCTGCTATACAGAGTACAAACATCCTAGAATATACTTACCTGAAGTCTTCTGATGAACGTTCTCTTTCCAGCTCAGGAAAGTGACTGAGGTGTAGAAAAGGCAAAAAGAACACTTATTCCACTTTGCAAAACAAAAAAAAAAAATCAAAAACAAAGATCAATGAGTCATCACACGTATAAGCATATGCTGGAACCACGGGCTCAGCTGTTCATACATTTGAATCAAGCTTTCTGCCTTTTGAGGTATCTAATTTAGCTACCATGACATTCAAAGGTTAACTGCACAGAGATCTTAAGACTACCCATTTAAAAGTAAGCAAAGACTTAGTATTGAAGACTCAAAAGGGCATGTGCTATAAAACACTGGCATGACTCAAAGGGGTCCTTTTGACAGAAACAGAACAAAACCAGTAAGTGGGTATACCTCTCATGCAAGCAATATTAAACTCTACAACTACAATTACAGCCATGCGGTTTAATAAAATCCTGATTCATCTGTAGAAGTCACAGAAACATGGCTGACAATGCTACCTTCAGGCTGTATCTTCTTCCCTCTGGAAAGGCCAAAAGTTATTTAGCACTTCTGATTTAGTTCAAATCATCATCAGATAAATTAGGAACTTTTCATTACTTCATACAAAGTTCTCCCCAGGTTTGTATTCCATAATTTGTGTTGCAGGACATGAAGACAAAAGCTATTAACCAAGATGACAAAATATACTTAAATACCAATTGAAAAACAATGTTCTAACTCTGCTTATTAATGGTACATACTTTGTACAGAACACATTAAGCTATGGAGTTTTTAAATAAGTCATACCTACCCATACGTCACTCCAGCAATACTGCATTTCTTAAAGTTCATGATATTGCATGTCAGAGTACCTGTTTTATCAGAAAACAGGTATTTCACCTGTAAGAAAAAAAAGTCAAGTTTTCAACTCGCAAAGTAACAAAACTCAAAGTGGAAAACAGATTAAGTATCAGGAAAATTGTGGGAGACATATGGCTCAAATGTCAAAGTAGTGGCCAATGCAGGCTTATTACAGTTTGGTTTGTCTTACCAAAGCTACAGGAAACTAGTCAGGAAAGTTATTTAATGACATTATTTCTTTATCTCTAAATGCAGAAAGGCTCAAAGAGAAGGTATTAGTTGCCAAGGTTCCAGTGTGGTCAGTACAAATGTACTTGCTTATGCTAGCTGAACATTCACCAAATCTTTCAACTGTACTAATGTCAAAGAACAAGACTGGAAATTAAAACAGATACTCTTAAGATTGTTGAAGAATCAGAATTGAATACACTGAACAAACTGTGCATTGCAAAGATCATCAGGAATTTGTTTGGGGTCTTGTTTTCCCCATGAACAGTTCTGTGCAGGGAACATCCTAGCCTAAGTCCAAGTGGTACCCTGGAGGCAAACGTAAACTGCTTTCTCTGGTATCCAGTCATGAGAAGTCCTGAAGTGCAAAACACAAAACCACAGTCAGCACTGCCCAAGCTAATAACCCCTTAATGGAAACCAGTGACTTTCAGACAGAACTTGGAGATGACACCAACACAGCAACACTACTTTGTGGAGCATTAGCAGACTCAAGATTCCCACCTTCAGAAGGCCACAACAGACCAAAATTAATTGCAAGCTAAATTTCACACTGTTTTACCTCTGCACCAGGAAAGATTTTAAACCAGCAACAGGTAGGAAGGGATGGTGATAACAGAGGAGTTAGTCAATTTAAAGACCAAGATATTCTGTCTAGAGTTGCAAAAAGCTTTTCCTCAGTATTTGCAGCCGAGTTCAAGACAATGCACTACACTACTAGTTAAGTGATCCTTTAGGTGTGCACTACACTGCTTTTGAATACAGCATTGGAAGTGGAGCCCTTTGCCAGTCAGAAGCCAAAGCCAGTACCCAAACATCTGAGGATTTAACCATTAATAACTCTAGCATATAACAAAATTATAAAATGCACCTGTGAACAAGTAATTCAAGGACTGAATCCAAAACAGCATATGTACCAACAATATACGTTATATGCCACACCGCATAGTTCACTTTGTCCAAAGACACTACCATAATTTGGAGGTTGAAAACTCCACAAAGTAATCTAAATACAAAACAAATTTCAACAATCTTAAGGAAAATGCCAATCAGATTACGTGGGAAGACTATTGACTACCACCCTGCTCTGAGCAGCACACAATACTTAAGTATTTTACATACATAAACATTTTCTCCAATGCTAAATTCACACAATCTGTGTAGTTCATGTGGTTCAGTTACATACCTATGGAAAAAAAGGGAAAAAGCTGGCATTCTGTAGTACCATTGAAAAATCCTAATGCCCAAGTTGTTTTCCAGTAACCTTGTTTTGGAAGTTCTTCCATTTAAAAAAAAAAGTTCTCATTTGCAGAATTCATAACAATTCTTAAAACTACAAGTTAATATACAGTTACCTTTAACTGAAAGGAAAACAAAAATACTTGAAGGAACACAATCTAAATTAGGAACAGAACTGCTTTTTTTTGACTTGCATTTCCCGTGAAGTGATCACAGACATGAACAACTAAGAACACATTATATTTAATTATTCTAACAGTAAGAGACTAATGAAAGTAAAGATGCTGCATCAATCTGAGCCACAGAGCAACAGAATAAAGCAGATTCGTACAGCATGCTCTCATACCTTCTGTCTTCCCAGAACATATCACAAACATGACATTTAAAAAATGTTGTCTTACCTGCCCAAGTTCCTCATTAAGGTTTGATGTTCTGGCCATTGCAGGTGTATCTGTTTCAGGATAATACAAATCTATGTCCTGAAATGAGAGCAAAGTTAGTCCTGTGTTATGCAAATTAAACACTGAAGGCTCCAGTCTTTTGAGTCAGCTCCAACTTGGCTTGATTGACTTATCTCCATTGGGGAAGTTCTGAAAGCTTAAGAGACAAACAGCCTCCCAGGTTGAAGAAGGATGCCTTCCTTCCAAAGTATACCTCCATACTACACGTACATGAAAAAACCAGATTCAGGTCTAGGCAATATCATCATTTTCTTCCTTGCATCTCTAGTCTAAGAATTCAGTACAGTAGGAAGAAGTTCTAACAGGCACTAGCCACGCTAATCATAGGTCTTCAGGTACAACAATGTAATTTACTCTAGCCACATCCTTGACCAAAGGGACAATTTAAGTGACTCTGAAATCAGCTCCTGCTATTACTACATTTAATTGGAAAGATAAACAAAACAGCTGCTATATGAACCAAAGCAGTTTCTCAGATAAGCTACTTAAGCGTCTCCAATACATTATAAGCAGTTAAGAGAACAGACATGTTAGATCTTATCTATTTGTATTTTAGAGAAACCACTATGAATTATACTGGAAGACAAAGAATTAATGCATACCAAGATAAGGTATTCCTTGTGTTTTTGTTCAGCTTCAGAGACATCACTACAGTATTTTTAATCCACAACTGAAGAGAAACACTTAGAAGTCAAAGGTTGCCCGAAGAGAGCGATCACTGTTTTGCTGCATGAGTCACCATCAACTCATCTCCTTAAAGATTCAGGGCGAGTTTGGTTTTGTGGGTTTTTTGTTTGTTTTTTTATTTTTTTTTTTTATGTCACTTTCCAAAGCTGATGTTAATACATCTTTTCTTGTTACTTACCCAATTTATAAAAAGAGCCTGAGTAAACTTGACAACTTCCAATGTCACCAGAAGACTGATGGGAATAAGGTTGTTGTACAAGATTATAAATGTCAGCAGATTGTATCCAAAGTTGACAGACAGCATTTCTGTGGACCGAAAGACAAGACATCAGGTGGCAGAAGACAGAAGTCTGAGTGGTACAGCATAGAGACAATCACCTTTATGCAGTAGGCCTAATCAGATTCAGTAGTGCTAAAATAATCAGCAAGTGTGTCGATGCCTAGTATAAGGGCCTTTCATATATATGTACACACCGAAATCAATATTCAACACCCACAGAACACATGCCTGGATACACAGTATATTATGCCAGGTGAAGGGCAGGATTGGTGAGGCTGTGTATCAGAGAACAGAACGCTTCCTGAAGATTTTTTGCTAAACAGATGGTGAGAGGTATGATATTCCACACTATAACCCAAACTTAGAGATTTAATTGGGGTGGTTGCCACATCAGATAAGTGCCACCAATATCGCTAGTAACACAACTTTACCTTTCAGAAAGTGTCTACTTTTCTCAGTGGAGTTAGAGAACAAAAAAATAAAGACTACAATTTGTTCTAACACCTGCCAGCCATCGGCAAAACTGAGAAGTTACTCACACTAAAGAAATCTAAGAACAAGTTAACAGTTAAACAGACATCTAGTAAATGAAGTCAGGCATCCTGCTTAAGCAGAAGAGCTGTTATTAATCGTGACAACATTGGGCAACTTGGCCAAATAAATCTGCCAGGGCAACTGGTCCTAAAAGGAAAGAGGAAGCATTTATAGACAGCAGGCAGGAATGGACAAGGCTAAGCAGAGATACAGGATGAAGGCTCCTGTTCATTGTGCTGCCCACAACCACTCTTTAGATATAAAGTCTCTGCATTTGCCTGTTGTTCACTTTTCTGGAAGCTTAGGGATGCACTTCAGTCAGCATGCAGAGCACTCAGCACAATGGGGTCACAGCCCACAGCGAGGTCTTCAGCATTATAAATAAGTCAGTAAGAAGGCAGGGGAGCAAACCAGAAGGAGACAGAAGCCAGAAAAAGTTGTTCAAACCTAATGAAAACCAGAGCAAGACTTGAAGTTTGGACCTTGGCACTTCCAAGTGTGAGCACACAAGAACTCCATTTTTTTGATCAGTTTATAGAATGAGGAGAATCACTCTGGATATTGGAAAAGGTTTGTCCAATACAATCTTTATAGAAATTAAACACTTAAAAATTTAACATCTAACTGCCTAGCACCTTTCTGAAAAAGCAGCTTTCCCATGTGTGGCAGTTACAGAAGTGATAGAAATTGGGTATTCAATTTACAGAAGAGCATTTATACAAACTATTATGTCATCCTAGTTTATTACAGGTTGCACCTGTTTTATATTAGCACAGGTGCAAGAGTTTGTTCCACTTTTTCAGTATTACTGCCATCACGGGAAGGCACAAATTTAAGCTTCCTCATTAAAAAGCAATGGGGATGGTAGGGAAGAAACTTTGAAAGTTGCTGATACTCTTACTAGAAGACATCACAACTACCAAAAACCAAACTCAAATACGAGGCACTTCTTCCATGCTCTTCCTATGCGAATTTTTTTCATTACTATCACAACTGTAGTTTCTAAACTGCAGAAGACACCCTTCACCATCTGCTTTGCAACCACCATCAGAAAGACCATTTGCAGTTTGCAAGAATTGTTTTCAGATCTGCATCTCAAGGTGTTTGTAATAACACATTTTATAGCTAATGTAACCCCCTCAAGTCAGAAGTCTACCAGAGAGCAATTTATGTCATTAAGTGTTTGCACAAGGCCCATCTTAGATATCTGAACTAATACATCCAAGGAGTATTAATGAAATCAAATCCTTTAATAACCATGGTAAGAGATGAGTTTTCTCATTATAAAATACCAGAAGCCAAAAAGTCAGAAGCCAAAATGACTGAAACACTATCCAATCAATACAAAATTATAACATATCCATTTAACAGTTTTCCCTACAACAGAAGCAGATCAGTATTTCTAACAGAAAAAAAGCTAGAGAAATCCTTTGCTTCTGCACATGAGCATAAATTCGAAGTCTTTATCATCAGACTGATACCTGCTATCCTGCAGTCAGGTACAGACATGATACATAAGGCAGCAGTACATGACCTGCTCTGAAAACAAATTTATGCATGGCATCTCCACAGAGCTGAAATAACTTGAATACCAAATATCCAAGAATAACTCTGACCCCCCTTCTGTTTCTGCCCTCTCCCTGCATGGTAGGCCCAGAGATATTGACATAATCTTTAGAAGGTTTTATTAATAGACAGCCTCACTGGCAAGCACACTTATGCCGGCACATTCTCAAAAAAAAAAAAAAATTGGGCCATCAAGAAGTTAGAAAGGCTTTGTTTCTTGTGTTTCTTTTTTTTGTTTTATTTAATGCATTCACGGAGCAAAGCTAAGAGCTTAGCCTGCCCTACAGTCCAATACAACCCTAGTACGCTGCCTGCATACTCACTGTTGGAGCCAAGGTACCAGACAACTTCGCCATGTGTTCTGTTCCATAATAAGGCACCTACGGAACTCACAAGGGCCATCACCAGAAGAATACAGAACAAAACCAGGATCTGCATGTTGGTCACTTTCTCCACATTTGATCTCTTCAGAGGTGCTTTTGTTGAATTCTGAACAGCAGCAGAAAAAGAGTCTGGCAATAGCTTATACAAGAGGAAATTGCAGAGGCAAACTCAGTCTTCAGAGTCCATTATAGAACTTGCTATTTCAACTCTATTTAGCCCAATACAAGGTATCCAAAGCTCAACATTCCTATTGACTCTAAAATGGACAGGAAATCAGATGAATGGAACCATTCAGTTCTAAAGATCTAGTATGCTCATCTCCTGTCTATCTCACTGACAGTCAGCAGAGGTGAGCAACACGTGTTGGTCTGTTCAGGTATTAAGGCAATACAGAGATGGTAGCTTAACATAATTATTTCCAAGTACTAAAATGGTAAGTGGTCATTACCATCTCCTCAGCTGTTAAACCTCAGTTTTAAATGCTGTCCAGCTACCAAATAAATTAAGATAAAATAGTTAGTTTTGGTTACACATTGAAGTGTTTTGAGACAAATGCCTTTGAGTATTTACATAAGTGCAAATGCAACCTCAAATACAACAGTATCCTTGTATTCTTCAAGGCCTCCAGGACTTAAACAGCTACAATAAGTCAAACCATTTAATAAAATCAAATCCAAAAGACAAAGAGAACACAGACAAGATGACTAACTTATATTAGAACATACTCTAGATCTCCTAAATAACTTTACCTGCATGAGTTTTGTATCATGTCCTGTATACACAACAATACCCAAGACCCATTGAGTGTTTCTCAGCTGTGCACCTCTTAGCAAGATCTGGTCTGGACCAACAGGAACTGGGCTGCAAAGCAAGCAGTACATGTGTCTTTCAATTCTCAATAGCACTTCAGTAAAGTAATTCTTTCAGCCTTACTTCCCCTCAAAAACAAACAAACCAAAAAAGGAGGAAAGTAATATAATGAACTTACATTGTTCACACAACAAGAGATCACCCAAACCTGTGTAAATCTAATCCCACTAAAACACAGTAGGGCAAAGGTGACATAAGGGAGCTGCTCTAGTTACCTAAAACTTGAACTCATGTGGTAGCCATAAGCTTGCTCTGCACTTTCCTTAGCTAACAACTTCTCTCACACAAAAGACAGAAAAGCATTGTACTTGCAAAGAGACCATGCATTCCAAGCACACGATAGCTTCACATATGCTATTTAACAAGCATTTTGGGAAAACTATTACCCATGTGATTTTTCAAGTGGGATGCAAGTGACCTACTGTTCTTGCATCTGCCACTATTCAGCTGAGCTGCCCAAGGATTACAGTTTGTGCACGAAAGCAGGCACAACCCGATGAAGCCTCTTTGTTCCTACTACTGTTTCAAATTCTATGAATTCAAGTACTGAAACTATGTTCTTTCCTTCCAAGAGTTGCAACAGATCAAAGTCACACTGATAAAGACTCTAAACTCTAGTATCATTTTTCTCTACAGATCGGAACTTGGTGCAGCCTTTGGCTCTAGGTGGAAGGGAAGTTCCCTATTTCCTCTGCATTATCTCCTGTAACAAGAAGGCCCTAAAAGCCCCAACCATTTCCATCACTCTTCCTTCTCTTCAGATGTTAGTTTCAATTAAAGTGCTACAACCCCAAAGAAACCAACTCTCCCATAACAAGACATCTCCACAGGAAGACAGAACTATATTATTTTACACTGGCAGATGCTCTGATTAACAACTGTTTATTACCCTCCCCTTCTCCACTAAAAAAATGCACATCCTCAGTGTTGCAGACTAAAAGCACACAGGAAGCATTTTTCCCAACCAAGTGAATTTATAGCTTTTTTTTTTTTCATAAAGTTAATACCTTTGACCATCTAAGCGCAAGTTTCCAGTGAAGTCATAAAGATGACGGTTTGGTCCTTCACATTCTATCCTTCCAGATACTTTCATCAATTCTTCTCTTGACTGAAGACTAGCAGTTTGAGACAATCCCTGCAGAGACCAATCCAAAGGGGATTCTTGTCAAAAATTGTTATTAGAAGGCAAGCTAAGAAAATGGTGCTCTTTCAACATTGAAGATACCAAATGTAATTAAATGCGTGGAAGTTTTCTGTCAGGTTTGTTGGTGGGAGGTTTTTGTTTGAGTTGGGTTTTTTGTTTGGTTGGGGTTTTTTTATGGATATTCAATAACTCTTTCCTGCAAGGAAGATTTGTTATGGACACATATGATCCTGTCTATATAGGATTGGTTCAAATCCTCTACACAAGAGTTAAACTACCCACACGATCTCTCTGTAACCAAGAGGAAAGTCCCATCCACAAACAACTAAGTTGCACACGTGCAGGAGGAAGCAGGAGACACGCAGTATAACCATGCCTGGCTTTTCTCTCAAAGTATAGTTCCACTGATGTGTTACTGCTACTAAATATATAAATATAGCCACTCTAAGTGTAGTCTCTCTTGGGCCACTGCAGCCATTATGTTCTGATCCTACTCAGGGTTAACTATCAATCCATCATGCAACTGTAATCTAACATATTGCTGCTATGTCTCACAAGTGCACATACAACACTCCATTGCTTTTCACCTGTCTACAAACACCTCCACTTGACTGCAGCACTGCAAGCCAGAGCACAGCCTTAAAGGGCCCCACTACCACTTTACTACCCCCAGGTAGTAAAGAAGCAGCAAACGTACAGCTTTTTAACCACAAACAATCTGTATTTCAAAATCCTAATCCAAATTTACTGTTTTGTAATGGAAGAAGGCAAAGATCCTGAACTATTTCTGAACACCATAATCAATCAAATAAATTCCACTGCTTGCCACAAAGAGAACATACTACCTTAAACATATGAAAGGCTCTTTTGAACATTCCACAAAGGCAGAAGGAGACAGATTGGCACTTGTGACAGCAGAAACTGCAGTTCTCATCACTAGCAAAGCTGGTTGTTTTTTTTTTTTTTTAAATACAGCACTTCACTTCCACTTACTGGACCTTCAGCAAAATACAGCCAAGATATGCTTGATTTGCCTTTGTGGGCTTATAATACTTCCTCCAGACTAGTTCCTTCCACTTGCACATAAGGCATTATTGCTCGGGTTTGTATCTGTTGAAAAGGCAGCTTACAGCCACCTGGGAAGAGATATGGGGTTCTTGTTTTGTTTTTTTTGAATAGTACTTGTATTGTTGTTATACAAGTGAGACTCTGCTTTGTAGCTAATATTAGATACCTAAGTGAGGGGGGGGGAAGAGATGAAATTCAGTTTGTTTTACCTGTCGTATTTTAAGATTCGTCTCCCCATCGAGATTAGCTGTTTCAATGTAGCACATGGCTTGTGGCTCACTGTAAGGAGCATAAAGTTTTCAATATTAACACCCAGTACTTTTTGTATACTATTTTTGCACTAAAGTGGTCCACAATACACTTCTTTAATACACCACAGAAAACAAAAATCCATATTGGTGGTATATGACCATGAAAGAGACAGCTGAAAATACACATTCCAGAGATGTCTTTGGATATGAGCACTCATACAAAAAGCCACAGAGAAAGACAAGTCTACATCAGAAATTTTATAAGAATTTAACAAGCCATGATAAACTTAGATGCCCGAAGTAGGCTATTTTACATTGCAATCCATAACATTGCTTCAGATTTCAAAATTACAGGTAAAATATCAAGCACTGAACAGTGTAAAAAGGGGATGTACTTGGATGAAGAGGATAACACCCACCAAAGAAGGGTACTTGACAGATCTTTTCCTGACATGACTCTTAAGATTTAAAACCTCTGTATGGCACCACCAAAACTATTTTTCCCAACGATCTTTTCAGGCTGCTAAGGAATACCTGTTTCCCACCTGAACCCAAACAAGTGTTTCTTCAGCATATCACTTTTCATATTCTTGAGATGTTGCTATTTCTTTTCCAAAATAACCAATTGTTACAGCAAACGTACTTAATCAGCTAAAGAGTCAGTAATAAAGACTTCTTGGGACAACAATTGTTAAGGAACAGACAGGTATATTTAGAATACAGCAAGAAACCAGATGTTTCTCCCCAATATTTTTTTTTAAAAAGGTTCAGTCTATTATATGTCTCTTCCTACACAGGCAACCAGAATCAGAAGCCTGGAAAGACACAGATTAAGTCCAGCTTGATTCCATTTTATTTCTGTCACAAACACCTTATCTACTACAATTGAAGTGGTTAACTTAGGAGGGAGGGAGACCTCTTGCAATATGACTCCTCATTTCCACTGAAATATAGAAGTGTTTCAAAAAGTTGTGTTTGGATTCAGATATTTTTTCCTTCATGTAGATTTATTCTCTATGCAAAATTAATTTGATGTCATCTTTCTTCTATGGGGGGAAAAAAGAGTCACGACAAAAATAACTGTTTATTTCACCTCTGACAGCCAGCTCAGACAGAAAATTAACACATACAAGCAAAAGACCCCATCCCATCAAAGCATGCAAAGCTTTCTGGTGAACTGAGGACACTTAGTATTGTCATTTAAAAGAATCATGGGAATAATGCCAATCGTAAAGCGGAACTGCCATAGAAATTGCTATTTACTTCAAGTAAAGCTTCTCCCAAATCAACACACTTTGAGTTAAATTCTCCAGTTATTATGTGATTATCAATGACTGCAGGTTAGTAGAATAATGTAGAACAAAAAGCTGACCCATGCAAGTTAAGAAATAATTCATAAGGTTTTTTAGTATAATACATTAAAGGAAACAGCAAGTGTAGCCTAAGTAACTGCATATGAAGTTTGGCAACTGCTTATTTAAAATCTGGCGTTTGTTTTAAAAAATACAATATTGTATATCATGGAATGAAGATATCTCTGTCCTTGATGATGTGACAGTTCAAAAAGACTCAGCTTCCCCATACAGATTTCCAAAAAATAAAACCTCCTGGGGATGGCATGGACGAGAAGGATAGAGCAGAAAATACAGTAGCTTTGAAAACAAGTTCCCTTAGAAGTTGGGTCATCTAAGAGATCTGTAACCTGGAGACCAGAGCAACCTGCTGTCACCATTGAAAAGCATGTGAACAGAAGGAAATTATGGAGAAGACCAAGATGTCAAAGTTTGGCTAGAAAAACAAACATGTTCAAGAACAGGAAGTGCGCTATTGCCTCTTGTTTAAGTCTCATCTAAGTGGATAGTGGATTTGGCCTCAAGTTGTTCATCACAGAGAATCTATATTAGCAGCCAACAACCACTCAAATGCTTTTAAAAACTAACAACTAAGCTTTGCTTGCCAGCATATCAGTATAAAGAAGTTGTCCCATATTTCACAAACTAAAATGAGCAGGACTCAGTTTAGTGTCACTGCCACGCTAGGGATGGGCCATATGTGCACTGTATCAAAGACAAAGAGTAAACAAATGAAGCCCAAAAGCAATTTTGTAGACTAGTTACTAGATGCCAGCTGACTAGCCTTTTAGAATTTCTGTTTCAATGAGAAATCTTTCCTGAGAAGCAGGAAAATATGCTGGAAACTCAGTGGAATTAATTGGAAGAAAACTTAAGCTTCCTTAATTACATGGAGGGATCCTCAGAACACCATAGAGCAACTGACTATGTATGAAGCTTGTGTTAACAGACCTTCAGTCTTCCAACAAATTCAGTCTTCATGAACTACAGATATGTAATACTATGAAATCTTAAAGAAGCCTTCTTTCTTAAGAATCTATCTGCAATGATACATGAATCATTGCCTAGTAAAGCACTACTCTGACACTGTTGAAATTTGATTTCAGATGTGGAGAAAATTAGTGACATCTGATGTCTGTTTATATTAACAGCAAATACAGAGTTTCAAGTACTCTGCACCTCAGTTCATCAGACAATTTCCACACCCATTCAGGATACCTGGAAGATATAATGATCATGTCTGCTGGAAGATGTTGCCCATTGGTGACCTTCACAATATCGCCTACTGCTACCTGTTGAGTCAGGAGCAGGAGTACAGTAGCATGGAAGAGAAAAACAAACAGTTCGCTTGTCTGGAATGTTAGTTTGTTATTTTTTTTTCACTCAAAAGAACAGCATCATGCACAGCTAGAGAAAGTGCTTCTGAAAGTCAGAGTACCTTTCACTGCAAGTTTCGGAAGTATCAAAACCTTTCCTTTTCTGAACACAAAGTAAACAATTCTCTATAAAAAACTACATACATTCAATTATGAAGTGTGAACTTCTGTGGCTTATCTTTAGTAAAAGTTTTTTCCTGTAATCCTGCCATTATCCAAATTGGAGGGTTTTTCTTCAATCTGATTTAACCTACAGCAAGACTTTATTCCTAGTAAAATAGTTATCTTTAAACTTTACCTTCCTCAAGTAACTAGAGTTTCTCCTATTCCTTCTCCTTATTACTTACCTACCCAGCTATCACTATCATTTTTCCCTTCACCCCCTTTAGATATACTGCTTGTATGAGTCACTAGCAAGGAGCAGTCTCTACAGGTAATATCAACCAGTTCTCACCTGACCTATAGTCACTTGCGATGTGCAAAGTCCTGATGTCTGGAATACTGAAGACCGAAGTTTACAGCACTTTCAATGGGAGTCACACATGCATAGAACTTTCATTCTAAGAAGGACCAAGTAGCACCCTCAAAATAGTAAGCCAGGCTTGCCTGATGAGTATCAAACTGCTCAGCACCAATGCATTAGTAAGAGGCTGAAATTGGCTTAATATATTTTTAACACATTAATTTATAAAAATTGAAACAGATGGCATGTTTAAGCAGGCAGATTCATTCTTCTTACTCTGATCCCCCTGAAAACAAATTCCCTACCAACTTCAACACAAAAAAGATCTAAAGTCTGCCTTAAATTAAACAAAGTGGACAGTACAGAACTGTTATTCCCTAAAAATTACAGCAAGCCTGGACAATACGTAGATGCAGACAGGCCAATTCATCAAGTTCTTAGGGGTAATATATACATATACATTTATATTCTAGAAATAAAGCTCACCAGGTCCTGGCACAGTGTTTCATAGAACACAGGTCCTGAGTGCCTAAGGTAGCAGGAGGGCTTGGGTTCCTTACTTGAGCAAGCAGCTTACTACTCGTCCTCAAAATCTAACAACTTTTTAGTACAGGTATCAAAATAAGTCTCAGACTTTCAGGGGAGGTACAGCATTGCAGTGAAAGTTACTCTCCTAGATGAGGACTGAAAACAAAATACACCCTGGAGCATATTAACTGCCCAAGAAAAAACACTCATGACAGGTCATTAGCATTTGACTCCAACACAGTACTAGGATTTAAAGATGGGTATGCAGAAGCCTCGCTCAGGGCAATTTTCACTATTACAACAGAAAGCATCCTTCCCACCCCAAGTCACAGGGAATTCTCACATAGCATGCATTAATTCTAGGCCTATGAATTTATTTTGGTAAGAGCAATTCTTGAACATCTCCTTTCACTCCCTCCCATTCCCAATTTTATTTACCTCTTTCCACATAATGTTCTGCCACATCCCATTTCTTAGAACTGGAAAGAAAGTTTAAAGTTAGATTAGCATACATAGCCAAAATTTGGACAAATTTCAAAACACCTCTATCAGCAGTAGCAAACATTGACCAGAATGGGAACTAACACAGATCAGAAATGTATTTTTCAGAAGCTGGGACTACACTTTTGTCTGTAGCTGTAGGCATGTGTATCCAAGAAAGAGAAAGAATCTGCCCTTTATATCATTTTTGTCATCTGCTAGACAACAGTTGGTGGCCTGATTTCTTCCTGGCATCATCTCATAACCCACAGATGGGCAGTGTTGTTGCTTGTTTAGGAAGTGACCTTCCTTAAAACAAATGGTATTGTCATCTGCTGTCAACCAGTATCAGGAATTGACCACAGAATTTTTACTTTTTGCCTTTCTCCTTGCATTTTATTCATTAGGTTTTGACTCTGACATCCAACTGCACTACTGTATCAATTGCCCTTATAAGGGTAAGGCTTAATTGTCAGGCAGGCTCAAAGTCCTACTAAAAAGCAAAGATGAGCTCTGGTAGAAGGAGAATCCTAAATGCTGAAGTTCCCTTGGAAACAAAAAAAAAGAAAGCAAGGTACCAAAATAGGCCTCAAAATCTATAGTGCTAAAGTCCTATACCACTGTCTTAATACACTCATTGGGCATCTACTCCGGAACATGCTTCTTCACCCAAGTATTTCCTCCAGATGCTTCTACACTTACTTAATACTACCTTAACCTAAACAGTAGGGTCCAAAGTTAACGCCCAGTCAGTGCAGAGTTACCAAATGCAGTCCAGGTCTTAGCACACCAAGTACACCTAAAACTCAAACCCTTCACTGCAAGCTGCTGCAGAGAGTTTTCAGAGATGCTCAAAAAGTGTAGTGTGCAACAAATACAAGTTGAAGAGGCTGGCCCCCTACTTTGAATACAATTTTCTCCTCGGTTTATGCAATTCACGTACACAGCTAATTTGAAAACCATACTCAATTCCCAGAAGATACAATTCTGTTGAATACAGCCCCAGCCATCCTACTCAAGTTAGGCCACTCCACAAACAGGAATGCAAGATTTGCCAGACCACATCAAGAACAAGCAGCCTCTCAATTCCTGTCTTCAGGCCACATACTTTGGAGCACTGAATCCTGAGATTTAGAGTGGATGGATCACAGTGAAGTAAGCTAACAACAAATGGGTGGGCAGCAATAGGAGCACTGATAGCAATGCATCTAAACTGCTGAGCTTCCACCCAAGTCTATGTAGTTTAGGGGAAGAAGATTTTAATTACAGCCGTTCCTTCCCTCCAAGCTGTGCTTGAATTAAGTGCTGCTTAGCTCAGAACTCAGGGAAAGGCCTGAGCCCAGAATCTCAAGTGAAAAAGCCATATACCTGCAGCCTTGTCTCAAAACCCAAACCCTCAGAGAGGAATTGCAACACTCAGCCTCTCCTGTGCCTTGCTTTAAACAGCACCCTGTTCCGCCAGAAAATTTGAGACATTTTAGCAAACAGTTCACATTGTTTTATGTTCATGTGTAGGCAACATAAGAAAACTATTTATCTTTCATGCTTACTGAAATCAATTTAACTTTTACAATTAATCCGTTAAACAAATTACAGAAGCAACTATTTTTTTTAAACTCAACCCCACAATCTGAAGAGAAAGCTTCCAATAGCATAAAACTGTTCAGAAATTTTGAGATTGCAATATCACACTTTCTACTCTGCTTAATCCAGTTTTATAGGAGTACTCCAAAAGACAGAAGAGACCGTGTTCTGTAGGTTATCTACAGGAAGGTAAAATTGATGAATTATTCATTGTCAACAGGTATTTGGCTAAAGCAGAAACACCTAAAAAGACTGCTCCTACTCAGAGAGTTTTAATATAAGCCTTCTAAGACTTTCTGAAATTATAAAAGTGTGTTGATGCTCTAGATCTAGGACTTACGCTGTCACTCACACCTAGTGTGCAGGTCCACTTGAAGTGCTGCTCCTGAGGGGCAAGCATTCCCCATCAGTCTTGTGCAATATTTTGTTAGCACAGTTCTTATCTACCAATCAAGAGCATTCCATATGGTATTAAATGCTCACGGTTTATTCTATCATTTGACAATAACAGGATCAATACATCAGAACATTTATTAGTAAGCTCTCTACATCTACACAATATGCTGCTCAGGGGCTTCACTTGGGATTACACTTGGTCTGGTCCCTAGATTCAATGTGATCTCCATACATACCACATGAAGCCATCCAAGACAAAACACTGGCTCAGAGCCTAACACACTCCAGCTCCTAATGGAGATGTACAGTCTCCATTTGGAGAAGAGCTTTCAAATTGGTTTCCTCCAAAGGGAATTTAAATCCTACATAGCAAAGCCACTCTGCAAAGCAAACCAATGTTTTCAATGATAAATTTAATAGAGGAAATACGCTTGGAAGATAACACTATTGTTCAAAAAACTAAACATGCAAAGCCTACGTGCACACTACCGAAGCAAGCATCTGCTTGCTGCAAGCAGTGGAGTTCAGAACATAGCCAAGCAGCCAGGAGATGTCTACTTTTAAGTGAGTGGAGCTGCTCTCTATACTGATTGCATTGACTAGATCTCACTTAGCTATAAGGGGAACCTAAAGGCGTATACAGAACTTAAGTTTAATTCATCTTAATCCCACCCTGAACATACATTAGTTTTCATTTTCATAATGAAAGTTTTAAGAATGAGCCTCTTGACCCTTCCTTGGAATAAATGAGGATAAGTTTTATAATTTTGAAAATTTTATTTAGGGTAATCAAATGTAAAAAATAAAACCTGAACTGAACTATTTTTTTTGCCCCACTTAGCTCCACAAGGATACCTTGTGTTCTTCAAGGAAGTTTATCACAGTAATTATGGAAAGACAACCTTAAAGTGAACATGTGCTAACAAACACTAACTGCAAATGAATTAGAACTGTCTGTGACCTTTGAAAGAGCAATCTTTCACATTACCTATAACAAGGCCTGCTGTATTACAGACAGTTAGTTACCAGTTTCTCATGACTAATAAATACAGCATTCCTGCACTTAAACATTTTCCCAGACTCTTGTAGAGAAATTACCTTGAACTGGTAAGCAATGCCTTTTGATGTTCATTAATATACAACCTCAAAGATCGATTTAACTTCTCAAGCACAAAGGAAAAGCTCACTGAAAATAGTCCTGCAAACATGCCTGTTAACTGAAGCACACAGCAAGCAGGTTGTTCTGCTCCCCATGCTCCTTTTAGTGTTTCTCTAACTTCTTGACACTTGACCTAAATGTGTTTGGGAGGAATGAGCTCTACTCAGAGGTGAGGTCGCTGTGTTTTGCATTTCACCTGCAGATCTCCCAGGAGAAGCAGCAAAGGAACTGTCCAACACGGGAACACAGAGATCCCACCACAGCAGCAAAGGGTGACCACTCCACAAGTAAACTCTTGATATTTTTTGCACAGGTTTTCAGTTAAGGGAGATTAAAACAATTAAAGCGTCTTTAGGTATTCAGTGCCAAATAGCATCAATACATTAGGGACACTTGTAGGTATTCAGAGGACATCAGTGTTAAATTCACTTTGACACCTCAGGAAAGCAAATCCACAAAATCCCCAGACTTCTTCCTATATTTTAAGGGCAGCAGCATTCACAAAAGTGACTTCGAATTCCTTTGACACCAACTTTGAGTGTTTCAAGGGTTTGTTGGGTTTTGTTGGTTGGTTTTGTCGGGGTTTTTTCAGGAAAGGAGTGTTTGGTTTGTGGGGGTTTTTGTTCTGGGTGTTGTAGGGGGTCTTTTGTTTGGGTTTTGTTTGGTTTGGGTTTTTTTAGAATGATGGGGATAGAGTTTGGCAGGGGAGAAAATTGGTTTTCTTGGAGGAGCTGAGAACGGTATAACTGTGGACAAGCTTGAAATTACATTAATTTATAAATTCTAATAATCCCCCCCATGCTTCATTCTCAAGTGTCACACTACCAGCATCAGTCTGAAACATTTGCTAAAGTGAAATCCCAGCATATCAGGAACTACCTAGTCCAAAAAAAATCCACCATCATGACTGTTTAAGAAATAGTACTGTTAAAAATAAGTGTCCTGTTATTCACTATCTGCATTTTAATTATTTAACTTAAACACTATTTAGTCTTACCTATTGTCTTCTTTTTATTCACTGCACTGTCTGCCTTATGCCTTTTCTGCAAGGAAACAAAACATTTCATTACACATCATTACACTTCATTATATATTCCAACCGCTAGAGCCAGAAATACAACAAATTCCAAGATGGGTCACTTTTGCCTTTATGCATTTTCTTTAAAGCCACACAGATCATCTAAATCCAAATGGTTTGCAAATTAAAACAATTTTAAAGAGTCTCCAGGTTGGAAATCAGGCTCAAACTTGGATCAACAGCAAAAAAACTAAGTCTCCAAAACTGTTTTTTGGAAGAAACACAAAAGGAAGGAGGAGCAGCATATTTAGATAACAACTAAACTATACACTCTACACACTGTTTAGACTGACTTATAATTTATAATATTCATCAGAACTCTGCAAAGCTGAAAGACCTCTTTATAATAAAGAGCATCCAAGCAAGTTAGTGCAGATTTTCCTCAAAACAGTTCATTATGTGCTAAACTTGCTTGCCCCCCTACTGTTTTCAAGGCCACCTAAAAAGACCACATATCTGTCAGGACTCTACAGTGTCTTTCTAACAAAAACACAAATAACCAAAGTTCGAAGAGGTAAATACAAGTGTCCTGACTTCTACTGTTTCCTTGTTCACCATCTATAATGAAAATGTCTAATTTATCTCAGTGTGCTACAGAAATTTTTTGAAACACTTGGTCTTTAGCACAGCCATCCCCATAATCATACTCACATAGTCTTCTATGATTTCTTTGATGCCAGCAACTGTTAAAATAAACAACAATGGCACCAAGGTGGTATATCTTCCTGTTGGAGAGACATCTGGAATTTGCTGTGAACAGAGGAAGAAAGATACCCATTTTATTTGTATTTAAAATCACTTTCTAGTAAGTTTAGAACTTGAGGCAAAGCTCTCAGAAGAGAGAACACAGAGCTTTCTGATTTGTGCCTAACTCACATCCAATTTCAGTGGGCAAACTAGCCTGACCTTTCAGTAGGTTTGAAGAAACTACCACCATAAAGTTAGAAGATAAAGTTGTTGTACATGCCTTTTATTCTATTTCTCATCTCTTCACAAGAAAAGCATTCAAATGGTATAATCCACCCAGAAGCAGTGATAATTTGGACTATCTAAACAGTCAGCAGTCTCACAGGAATCCACAAATGCTTTTCTCAGTATGGGCAATAGCTCCATCTTCTACAATATTACTACTTGTTCTCACTTAGGAAAAAAAGTAGCTTGATTTTTCATAGTACATTAAAAAAAAGTCTAAAGTTGCCTTCTAATTTCAACTGTTAAGTACATACGTCATTAATATTACTATTAAAATATATAAGAATTTATTCACAATTTCTTCTTAAGCATAACAACTGAAGCAACTTTTTCTGCATTACAATGTCATTTTATAATCAAGGCAAACCAATAAAACAATACCTGAAGTAAGGCAATGAAGAGGAAGAATGCATTTGCAGCTTTTCTTATCTGCTCATACAGGAACCGAGGTAGAAATGTCACCACGCTGTACTTGGCTGTGCTGCAGGTTAGAAGATTTTTTTTATTTTAGTACTTTGCCAGAATATCATATTGGGATTATGACCAAAGAGTTTCAAGTAGGCTTCTAAAAGTCAGTATTAGAAAGTGATCCAAAGATCACACAGCAAAGACAGATAAAGAATATGGAGGAAATAAGTTGCCTGTGTTATGAGAGACAGCTGAAAAAAAAAGTACTGAATAAAGTACTTGTTTTTCAGCTGAGTATTGGAAAAAAAAAAAAAAGACATGCCACATAGACCCAGAAGGCTGACAGTCCCACCTTAATCACTGGTACCTTTATTATTGGATGAACTATCAGATAATTCACTATCCATCCAAACTTCAGCACCGCGAACAGGCAATCTTTCACCTCACTTACAAGCACTTGATCAAGTGCTCACCCCTCATCAAAACATGGAATTTACATGATAGGGGAGGCAGAGATGAATATGGGAGAAATGAGAAATTCTGCAGTACTGTTTTTAAAATGCCTTATTTCCCTTTTCAGACCCACTGCACACTCAGTTATTAACAATCCTCCTGAAATATATATTTTTCCAGATTAATCTTTTCTGTGTATTTTTCCTGAGTAGTTATATTATTATTTCTTCTACCTTAAAACAAAAGTATACTGCACTAAGTATTGTCAATAACGTATGCAATTTCTTGTTCTCCTCACATGAAACCCATGATGAGCACAAGTACAACTTCAGGAAAAAAGTGTCCAAAATTTAAGATTATTTAACCATTAATTTTTTTAATGAGCTGAATAAGCCATACCCATACCGTCAAGTTACCAAAACCAACCTGAAAGAGATCAAGACTCCTGATTTTGCAAAGTCCTGGCTCTCTGAACACATCAGTTACAACCCAGTCATCCACATGCCTTCTTGAGACAACGCAAGGAAACTCATCATGCTGCAGAACTTGTTTAAGCTGTATGAGTGACTGAGTCTATCCAGTAGCATGTAGTGTTCCATTACGTGAAGAAAAAAAAATGTTTTTAGAGCAGCAAGAGCAATTCTGCCTTACTCTCTGCCATTGAATGAGCACAGCACCTTCCCCCACTGTTAACTAATAGGCATCAGCATGAGTTGGAGTTCTCTTCATTTGTAAAATAAATATATTATGCTATATGCTTTAAAACTGGATTTTTCACTCAGTTGGTTTAGTTAGTATAGTCTATGAAGTTCAGCCACGGGAAATTTCTGTAAAGTATCACTTTAAGTATGTGAATACATGACTGCTGAGCAGTAGTAGCAATAGAAAGTCTACAGGCTATAGTGTTAGAAATGCTGTCACAGAATCATAGAATGGTTTGGGTTGGAAAGGACCTTAAAGATCATCAAGTTCCAAACCCCCTGCCACGGGCAGGGAGACCCTCCACTAGACCAGGTTGCTCAAAGCCTCATCCAGCCTGGCCTCGAACACCTCCAGCCAGGGATGGGGCATCCACAACTTCCCTGGGAAACCTGTTCCAGTGTCTCACCACCCTCATAGTGAAAAATTTCTTCCTACTCTCTAGTCTAAATTTACCCTCTCTGAGCTTATACCCATTACCCCGTGTCCTGTCACTACACTCCCTGATGCAGAGTGCCTCCCCATCTCTCCTGTAGCCCCCTTCAGGTACTGGTAGGCTGCTGTTAAGTCTCCTCAGAGCCTTCTCTTCTCCAGGCTGAACAACCCCAACTCTTTCAGCCTGTCCTCATAGGGGAGGTGCTCTAGCCCTCTGACTAATTTCGTGGCTCTCCTCTGGACTCCCTCCAACAGGTCCAGGTCTTTTTTATGTTGGGGGCTCCACGTGTGAACACAGTACTCAAAGTGGGGTCTCACGAGAGCAGAGTAGAGGGGGAGAATCACCTCCCTTAACCTGCTGTTAATGCTTCTCTTGATGCAGCCCAGGACACGGTTGGCTTTCTGCGCTGCACATGCACACTGCCAGCTCATGTTCAGCTTCTCATCCACCAATACCCCCAAGTCCTTCTCCTCAGGGCTGCTCTCTATCCATTCTCCACCCAGCCTGTATTTGTGCTTGGGATTGCCTCGACCCACGTGCAGGACCTTGCACTTGGCCTTGTTAAATTTCATGAGGTTTGCATGGGCCCACCTCTCCAGCCTGTCAAGGTCCCCCTGGATGGCATCCCTTCCCTCCAGCGTGTCCACCACACCACACAGCTTGGTGTCACCAGCAAACTTGCTGAGGGTGCACTCCATCCCACTGTCCATGTCTCCAACAAAAATGTTCATCCTAAAGAGCCTGTATCCCTGCATTCCAACACTGCAGTCGTAAGATCCATCCCACCATGTCTCTGTAATGCAAATAAGATCTAACCCTGCAGGCATGCACACATCTCTAGCTCCTCTTGTTTATTCCCCTTACTACATGCATTCGTATAGAAGAACTTAAGTTGGGCTCCCAAAGAGGCTGGACCTCCTGTGTGCTGTCCACCAGCCACCCTCAGGCCAGCCTGTGAACCTTTTCCAGGCTCTGGACATTTGTTGCTGGCTTTTCTGTCATTAAATACCTCTTGCTTGTTGCTCATACTGCGTGCACTAGTGTAAGTGCACTCGAGCTGAACTGTAGAGTCCACTCCTACCCTCAGCGTGCCACCCATTCAATACAAGTTCCATTTCAGGAGCAAGATGCCAAGGCTGACAAACCCACCTCGGATGAGCTATCTGCACTTCCTCAGAAGCTGCATCAGCAACAACCTTCTCTTCAACTGCTTCATTTTGGTTGTTACCCTCATATAGACCATTGTTAAGACCAAAGTACATGAAATGCACTATGAAGGGTTGTGCAGTGAAGCACAACAGCTTTAGTACTCTCTAGTTCAGCAAGATCAACTCCTAATCATGTAAGGATTTTTCAGAATTTCTAATCTACAGTATCTTGTGCCAAATTGCCCCACTATCAGCAGGACTTCCACCATACAGAGACATTGAAAGAATGTAAAACTAATGTAATTGATGTTGCCAAAGCAAGTATTACTCCCACTAGAAAGGCCTCCTACAGCAGTGCTCATGACAGTCCTAACACATAGAAGCCATTAGCACAACTGCTTACTTGCAGTTTCACCTAAAAACAAGACCTCATGGTCACATTTAACGTAAGTGATAGCATTTTTGCTTTCAAATCCTGTACCACAGAGGCTGTTCCTAAAGCATACAAACAGAAAAGGCCTTTCCACTTGTTCTCTATTGAGGAAGTCCCTACAGAAAGGGGAACAGACTCCTGGCTATTTTTCAGTAACAAATACATTAGACAAAGACTGTTTAGGAATAGCACAAAGCTCTGTAGGAATGATATTGTTTCAGCACAGTCTGATATTGTCAGGTCATCGCTATAAAAATATGCCCTTGCTTTTCAGTAGCCCTGCTGGCAAGTACAGTTCAGTAAAACAGAGCTGACTGGAACAGTTAACCTAGAAATACTACTGTCTAATAAAGCAAGTTTAACACCAGGTTTAGTTACTGTACAAACCCAAATGCGCTTCACAGTAAACACACACCAATTACATGAAGATGACTGAAAAGTATCAAAACAACTCACATAAGTTAGCTAGTGTCTAGAAGCTGGAGTGCTAACTTCAGTTTTAAAGACATTATTTAATTCCAAGTGTCACGAGAACTTAAGCACCCATTGTTCTAGTGACAAGCAGGGGTGTGGTAAAAGAAAGGAATCCTTACATTTCTCTCAAAACTGAACAAATATCTTCCCAGTCCACAGAAACTATATGGAAAACAATTATTACAGTTCTTGAGCTCTACTTAGGTCAACTTAAGACATTTCTTACTCTTCTACCCTTTTCTACAGACCATCAGCAGTGGGACAGTGAGGTCTATAGCACTGAGCAGGCGGCTATACACATACCTGTAAACAGCAAGAGACTTCAGAAAGTGTGATTTATTGTATATGCCACCTCTAAGTCCTGAAAGACACCTCCTTTGACCCCATCCTCACTCAACTACACAAACAATCACCAAAACCTAATTTAATCTCTTCCTGTTCACATGTTTCTCTGGACAGAGATCACCAACACTGGAGGAATAAGTAGAAATGCAGAGTCACAAGGGAATACACACTGCTGATTATGAGCCAATATTTATTCGACATACAACAAATATGTGGGAAAGCAGCTTTGTTTGCATGAAGTCAGTCTGCATTTAAGCTTTGGCTCCAGCATCTGAAAGTTGCTTAAATAGGGACTTTATCTAAAAGAGGAAAAAGATCCAGTTTAATTCCCCTGTTGTGTTGCAACTGCTGATGTACAAAATCCATCATGATGCCAAAAAACCCCACTATTTTGGGATGCCAAAGAGCTCACCATGCAGCAGGTGGAAGGACACTAGAACTCACATCTGTTTTTTTCATCCAGACATTTCATCTAGGCAAAATTCAACAGTTTAACACTCCAGGGGCTCTGGCCCTAGAAGTAGCCCACTAAGACCAAAGATGTAGCAACTTCAAAGACATTGGCACAATCCATGAACACAACATCAACACAAGGCATACAATACCAGTTACTTTTAGTGAGTTTTAATGCCTAAAAGAATCCTTCCAGAGCTGTACCCAAGCCTTTTTCATTATGATAGATTAGTGTCAGCAACAGCTGCACTGCAGGGAAAATTAAGTTTTTGCTTATTTATGAGAAGTATGTAACATTGAGTATTTCTTTTCAGTTAAGAACAGTATCTACCTAAAACTGAAAATAATTGAGGATTAGTTTAATATATGATTACACTCATACCATTCAGAATATAATAATCCATCCCTTCTTCAAAGAATTCCAAAATGCTTTTCTGCAGTCAGACAAGCGATCTGTTCACATGACAACAGAAGAGTAATACAAAATGTAATACAAACACAAGTACAAACAACCACAGTGTCTGAACTCTACCAAGAATAAACTGAGCACAAGTAGGAGCAGTTTTACCTGAAGAGTAAAGGTACATTTTAGTGCAAGAGGAATGCTGGTCTACAGTGCAAAGTGCAGACAGACATACTTGTACATAGCAGACTGCCATTCACATTTTCAACTGCAGATCACAGTGAACACTACTTGGGATATTCATGTCACAAGGGTCAATACCAATTGGCTAGCAATACTTGCAGTTCTTTTTTCAGTAGCAGCTACTCATTAAGCAGCACTGAGAACCTCCACACACATTCAAAAAGCACTAACACCTCTAAATCTCAAGTGGCTTCCACAGTACCTATTCACAAGCCAAGAAAGCAATGCACTTCATTTAATGCAACAGCTGAAATTAAAAGAATCCAGACTGCACCTACAATTTTGTTACCAGCAAGCATCTGCAGACACTGATAGGACAGTCTGGGACTATAAACAGACTGTTTAACAAACGTCTTCTGGTGCTTTGTTACAGTCTTCAGCACTGAATTCCTAACAGTGGTGCTTCTGCCTTACAAAATGATAAATTGTTTACACCAGTTTGCTTGAGTTTTAAGCGAATATGGAAAGCTTTTTGCTCATTATCTTTTCTGATAGAATTTAGCTTTTTCCTCTATGGAAGACAAGTCTCTGAACTGATGATTTTCTGTATATCAGGACACATATTCTGGAACCTCCTTAATAGATCAAGCCACCAAATTCTGTCCTGATGAGCAGCTTTTCAACAAGACTTACGGATTCAAGATCCGTTAAAAAGCATACAAGTAGAATTTTGCCCTTCCTGTCTGCTGCTCTGCCCCTGACCTCCCACTCAAGCCACATACCAAGGCTGAACTTGGAATCCTGATTTAGAGCTAAGTCAGACTTGCACCAGGATGCACTACCAGGACTCGAATGAAAGAATATTACATACAACAACAGTTACAACACCAACTGAAATGTACTTAAAATTTTGAGACAATGTCCTTGAAGTTATTTCAGCCCTTTTGTGCTTCCTGGATCAAGAACCAGGAAGTTCCAACTACTTTTGCATCAACATTAACAGATGCAACAAGTGAGGGGCTCAAATCACTTAACTGGAGATTTTTACTGCATACACTGGAAGAAAGTTTCAGCACAGTACTCATACATTCAGTGTAAGGCACTGATGTCAGAGCAGATTCCAGTATTAATAAGAAACAATGAATTGTATTTACATGGAGCCAGATCTGCAGAACATTCTCACTTTAAGCAAAATATACCAGTCTTCACCTAATATATATTTGGAAAAATATCCATGCTGTTAGTTTGGCAGTCTCAGAAGTATTGACACAGCATTCAAACCCCTATCTTTGCACCCCATCTGTATTCCTGTGTTTTTACAAGGCAACAGGCAAGTTTATTTTCCAACTATAGAATAAAGACTTCTGAGTCACCTCCCCCACCATTCAGGTAGTCACATAAATCAAACTTAGTAATAAAGAGTTATGGTTTAAGCAATCAGGTAAACTCAGGCAGCAAAAGAAACATTTCCAGTCAAGCTGGCATTTCTGCTAATCAGTTATTTTCACACTGAGCTGATCTGCTATGTAATAACCACACAAATAACCATAATCACTCACGCTGAACCAGGCCAACAGCAGAAGAGTTAAAGACTGAAAACATTAATGATCCATTACCATTTCGTGTTTCACACCTGAATTAGAAGTAAAAGTTAGCATCTTGAAGTGCAAAGAAAGCCTTTTTCTACAGCACATTGGAAAAAAGGGAAAAAAGAGCTGGCTGGGGTCTCTGTAGAAGCCTGACTACTGTCTCACACTGTCTGTAGCCAGGGATGTCTTGGGCTTATAACAGCTGTCAGCAGACTTCAATCCCCAAATGCAGAATGCCTGAGTAGATTTTAATTATTACCTTGAAGTGGCACAGAGCTGTTTACAGAGTGGCTGGAAGTTTTCAGGACATAAATGTTTCATTTCTTACTGAGCTTAAAGTACAGAAAGGCTCCTATTAAACAAACACATTTGAGTTACATATAGCAAACAAGTCAAAACAGGTACTAGTTACCTTTCATGAAAGCAAACATACTTAATACCACAGCTACAGCTGTGCTGGACAAAGTAATTATACTTGTTTCACTTTTCACATATTTCAAAGCTTCCAAAATTCTCCATCTGAAAACAGACCATCATTTAGGTTTCATTAAATGGTCCAAAGAATTAAACAGACATTTTTCAAAGTGAACACCGTAGGGATGAAAACAGCTTCTAGTGCAGGTAAGAGAGATAGGTTCCTACAGAAGATATCACTGCTGCCACAGTGTAATAAGAAAAGCAACATGCATACATACACACATGTAAAGGACCAAGCCTACAACACAAGTCTTACAGCACTAAATTTTGAAATAGTTTGTGACAAAGCTTGAAGAGAACAAAAAAAAAAACACCCCACAATGTAGCTATTGCTCTACAAATTCTTGTAATCTCACTTATTTACACCAGAAAGCTTGCAGAAAGACAAAATTTCCACATCCTCACACTTCAAGACTTTTGGAAGCATTAGTGCCACGTTGCCATCCACTTAGCTTTTGTAATAGCTCTATATACTATTTCAAAGTGGTATTAGGGAATTATCAATTTTGTTTAAGTTGTCCAAAATTTTTTAAAAAATGGTATTAACCACTTCTTCCTTTTGCTCCCACAAACATCAGGAATTCACTTTTAACAGTGCCTCTCTCCCCTAAAAGTTTAAAAGCTCCAGATGCTTAGAACATCTTAAACAAAAAGCCATACCACTCACCTAGCTTCCTCCACCCTCTGCATCTCCATATCTTGCTGTATTCTGCTTAGTTTTGAGCAAGCTATTCCATGCTATCCCTTACTTTGGAAAGCTTTCTATGAACATTCACAAATTCCCACTGTTGTTCAGAGAATCCTTAATGACTACCAAAAAGGTGACACTCGGAAATTACACGATTTACAAGAGTCTGTTTTATTATCTCCTTCAGTTTAGTTTTCCATAACCCCTCACATACAAGTTTTTATCTGCTTACACAGTGCATCGCACTGTGGTACACTGATGCTTCCTATGGAGACAATACACCTTCAAATCCAATGACACCAAGAAATCCAGAAGCTGAACACAGTAAGAAAGCTGAAGGGCAATACAGAACTGCAGTTCCTCAAAAGAAACCCCAATACGTATAAGCAAGTGAGTAAATAAACCACCACTCATACTCCATACAAGGCACCCTTACTCAAGTACTATGAGATCAAGTCACCTTTGTCTTCATTCCCACTGGACTGAGTAGAGAAAGCTAATCCAGAGGATGGAGAAAGCACAGCCAAACCTTGTCACCCTTTTAAAAGAAGTCAGAGATCAAAGTTTACTTACTAAGCAGCAGCAAGTTACTGTAAAGTAAGCTTGGTTTCCAAGTGACACTAAGGAGGTAAGATCCCTAATCAGATAATGCAATTGTCTCTACTTCCCCACCACACTACCTGCATTTTGTCCTGTCCCTCGCAAACCCATACTCCTCATGACTCAAGTTGCCCTTGTCATGAGGCAAGGCTGCAAAAAAGTACCGAAAAACTTGATAGTTACCAGGGAATAGCTTCCTGGCAGCAAGGTGGACATAACAGCTCTCAGATCACTATCACAAACCAGTTCCTGGCAGCAGAGTCGCACACTAATTTTGAAAAAGATCAAGCCAGATCAGAAGATAATCCTTTCACAAAAACCTAAACTACAGATTCTGCAAACCTGCTATTCCCTGCTTTTCTTTCTATTAAGCAGGAAAAGCACATGTAGTCTATCCACAGAAAGTGGTCAAACTCAGCTCATTATTAGTTAGGGAAAAATAAAAACCAAAGTAAAAACTTCCAATGTTGCTGTCCACATAGAAAAGGCAACACACTAAGAAAATCTGTTATTTTAACTGCTTCTAAACCATAGACTTTCCCAAACAAGTATATAAGTCAAAGTTGAGGAAAAATGCTGTATAAGTAAGTTGCTGCACTACCCAGAACACCAGAATAGTTCCAGAAGATATTCTTAAAACTGCCCTTGATAATACACACAATAAAACAGCTAATGTAAATCATCATTTCAGCAGGATATACAATCCCTCTTTTCATAAAGGCATTCATTGTATAAACTGTTGTTTGAACAATAACCCAAACATCTGCATTAACAAACAGAAGCCCGCTAAATAATACTCCTCCTTAGTCATGAGAAGAGCCATCTGTTCACCTAGCTAACCCAGGGCAAGTGAGGCAAGCACCACCACAACTTGCTTATGTTATGCATCCTCATGCTCCATGTTTCGGTGCACATTACTTTTGTTTCCAAACTGCAATAGCATAGCATTAATCATATCAATAAAAGTCTTAAACACAAACCCCTACAATGAAAGGCTCTAATTGCCAAAAAAAATTTCCTCTGATGTTCAATTAAAGAGCACAAGGGGACCATAGCCTTACACACACAGGGAGGTGAGTCTGTAAACTGTTATTCTTGTCCCATTAGGCTTACTTTTTCTTTTCTTCCTTCCTATACTTAGTCTATACACTTAGTATAGTTATTCTTACAACTGGATGCTACTTTTTAAGAGAATGCTCCATGAAGTTTGCAAAGTGGATTCTACCCAAATCTCACACTAAATTTTCATGGGTTAGCCCTTGGGTCCAGGAATACCAGATTAGGTCCTGTTACTCCAAAATTCAGTGGCCCTACTGAAACGAAGGCCTTCCCATGCATCTTACCCATGCAGCTCTACGAGTTCCCTGCTCTCCCTGCTGTTCATACAAGAAACTTGTCCCTTGCTGTCGCTGGATCCCTCCCTCTTGCCTCTCCCCAGTACTGCTAGCCAGACCCTGCTGCCCACTGCAGCCAACAAAACCGGCTACCTCGGCAGAGCTGCAACTTACTGTGCTGAAACCACGACTGGGCAGCGATGGGAGGCAGGGATAGAGACCGGAGCCCTCCCTGCCCAGGGCTGCGGGGCGTGCAGGCTGCCGCCTGGCAGGGGAGAAGGGGGGATTGCTCCGTACCTGACCCAGTTGTCGCGGAACTTGCTCTGCTGGGGCTGGTTCAAGTAAATGGTGCGGGCTGGTGCCTCGTCCAGATCCGCCGAGGACGTGGCTCCAGACATCTCATCATCCGCCTTCTTATAGCCCGAGGGGGAACACACAGGTCCTGCGGGGAGAGCGCAGAGGGCAGGCGGTCAGCGCGGGGCCGCAGCCGGCCCGGCAGCTCCGGGGCCGCGCCAGCTCCCCGCGGGGCCGCGCCACGGGGATGGGCCAGAGGCGAGCGGCGGCTGCGAGCACGCGCTCCCCGGTGCTCACCACGCAGCAGCCGGTAAATAACGGATGGTCGGGGAGGGGGCGGCGGGGCCCGCCCGGGGGCAGCTGTCAGCGTGCAGAGCGCCGCCGCCCGCGCCCCCCGCCCCCCGGCCGCGGGGAGGGGCGTGGACCCCGCACCGCCCCCGGCAGCGCCGCGCCCGCCCCTCGCCCCGCGGCGGCAGCGCTACCGCCCAGTGCCCCCGGCTCCCAGCTCTGCAGGCTCCGGTGCGGGCCAGCCCCGGCGGTGAAGGGGACACCCCCGTGACACCCCCGCACCGCCGCGGGGCTCCAGCTCCGCTCAGCCCCCCGGTGCTACCTCCCCGCAAGCACCGCACCCCGCACGTCCGAGCCTAAACCCCTCCGCATGGAGCCCCGCGGCCCGGCCTGGGCTCGCCCCGGTTCCAGCGGCACGGCCGGTCCCAGCCGTGCCTGCTCAGCACTCTGCCCTCCGCCTGCGGCACTGTCCCCGAGCCCCCCGGACAGCCTGGGCACGGCTGGGGAGGGTTTGGAGACAAAGACCAGTTTTAGACTAGAAGAGCAAAAAATTATTTTCTTTACACCTACAGCTTCAAAGCTGGAATCTTTGACTTAAAGTAATTTTCGTCTCCATCTGCTCTCCAGTGACTTGAATCTATGAAGCATTGTTTAGCTTTGCATTACGAGAAAGCCAAAATCTAAGGGAGAGGAGCTAGTTACCTCCCCTGTCAAGCTTCAAAATGTTACTGAAGCTGATTGAGACAGATTTATTGCTTTGCCTTCCCATTCTGAGCCATAGAGGTACTTACAGCTCACACAATGTAAAGTATATTAGATAAGAATATCAGTTTATGAAGTAAGTAATGGATTTAATAAGCTACTACAGGTGACTCTAGACAAGACAATTTGTTTCAAAAAGAATCTAGTAAAGTGCTGCTTCAGGGTTATTTGAGAGGTCCCTTCCAAGATAACACTGAGAAGCAACTACTGTAATGCCAAATCCAGCAGCTATTTCTGATTTCTGTACAAAGCTAAGATCATACTGCAATAAACTGCTGTGATCAGACAATGACTAAAAAGGACTCTTTCGGTGAATAGAGAGCCCCCTGAAATTATGCCCTTCTTAACTACAGCTTGAAAGAAAAACTACAGTCTTAATACAACCTTAATATGTTGAACACTTCTCACACATTAGCTAAAAAAAAGACAAGTAGCAATAGACTACAGGTCTAGGTTAACATCCTACTCTTATATCCCAGGCTTCCCAAATGACTGAGTCCTTATTGCTAGTGCAAATAGGCTCTGTATCCTCCAGACGTTAGCCACTGGAGGGCAACATTACCCAGTCACCTTACAATATAGTCCAGAATCCAAAAACCCCTCTACAATGCTAATAGCTGGCCAATAAAGATAATGTAACTAACAAGCCAATACACTTTCAACAGCACTGTCTCTTGCCCAAGGCAAGTGTTGCACATTGTCAGTTCATACTTTGGAGAAATTAAGCTGAACTTCTAAGTGTGAGGCTAACTAATTGATTCTTTCATTTCACTTGACACAAATTCAAGCAAAAGTATGCCAACTTAGTAGTATTTACTTTGTGAAAAAGGACAAATTTAGGAAGTAAAATATTTAAGACTATACATAATGCAAGACTATGCCATTATAATACTATATGAGGTTACTCAACCTGAAGAAACTTGCCACAACACAGAGGACTGCTCATCCTTGCTGAGTGGGTATCTTCCCCTTCAGAAGAACAGAGCTAAGAGCACTACTGGATACTTGCTGTTCTTTCCCATTGATTTCATGTTGTGTAACTCCAAAGGAGATCAAACAACAGTACCCTTAAGAGCATTAAGTTCAAGGAAGCAGCTTTCATCTGCTTTCAGAGTCAAACTCCCAAACAGAAGTACAATTACTCTGGAACAAACATGCTGTAAAAGCTGCATTTTTTCCAAAGACCTTATTTGACCACTTTTTCATGACTCCCTCTGATGCTTGAAATCCTCCTGCTGACTAGTTCTCTTCACTGCCAAATATCATGAAGCTGTCCCACAACTGTAAGGAGTAACCAAGTCAATACAGCTGATAAAGTTCCAAAGTACTTAAGTTTACTTAATGGACTATACTCTTGGCTGTTCTCTCCAAGACAGTTGATCCAAGGACAATAGTATTTGCATTATTCTTTAGACACACTTAAGTATTTTCAAAGCAGACTTGTGTGTAGAAACAGCTGTACTAAGGTTTTCACTCAAGTCTGCTGCTTCAACTCTTCATGGAATAAGCCTCATTTTGGAAGATTATACAGTAATCCTGCCCACCAGGAACACCTTCCACTCCCTTCCCCTGTCACTAAACAGATGACACCCAGAAGCCTGTAGACACAGTGACCTATGCTATGGCTGTAGACGTTCTCCTTCCCCACATGTAGAAAGGTTACAGAGCTCTGAGCTTTTGAGAGGCTGCTGATAGGCAACAGTCCCAGAGGCTACACCACCTTCAGAAGTCATCCCCCTCAGGGAGACCTGACCACATGTAGACCATCACTTCAGCCTGGTGAAAGCTACTTAACCTCTGCTCCTTGTTTGAGAGAGACTATGGATAAATACAACACAGATTGGAACACCTCCAGCAGTGGTGGAACTTAAAACTGAAGTCTGAGCAGCTTTTATTCAGCAGTGGTTACTTCCCTGTATCCAAAGGAATCAGACTTATCGACTTCACTTTAGGGCAGACCAACTTTTTACTCTGGGAAAGTCTCTTTCCCACAAGACCTACATCTCCTGTTATTTGCCCAAGGACTTGCAAGACTGCTATGCAATTTATTTTGGATAAAAGTATTCATGCTTCAAAGAGCATATTAATGGTAGACAATTGTACTGCACAGCCTGTTAATTTAGTATGTTTAGCTGCATCTTATTTTGGACATAACTACATTGACCATAAGTCTATAGCATCTCATGCTTACATTCTGTAAGCATAGACAACTGTAAATTCATTTTAAGTATTATGTTTAGAAGTCAAGACAATTTGATAAAAGAAGCTGATTGTACAAGTATAACCTAGAACAGTTTTGGCATGCCAGTAGGGCAGCTCTCTTTACTCACTGAACATTTCATTTGGCTCAGCTCACATCTCCTAAACTCTGCTGTTCATCTTCCTAGTCTTCTTCCCAGTATTTCCCCCCACACAAACACTGTGTAGTAGAAGTTCCATGAGTCAGACTTGAGTTAAACTCCCTTTTATAAAGACCACTAGTTTCTTCCAGGCTCTTACTTCACACTATTTAACAAGTTTATTTTCTTTAAAAAAAAAAAAGACAGCATTAAAGCTTGATAAACATATCAAGAGATTTTACAGCTTTCTCTCACCATTAGGAGAAACCTGGCTTAATGTCTTGACAAATTCACGTTGTATTTGTTATCACTTGAAAAGCAACAAGTTATAATTTCATACTCTTACCTTACTGGGTCTGCAAAGATTACATTTTCCATGTATCTGTCTCCTTAGTGTCTCCTCAGTAATAATCACAGCTTGTCTATGACTGAGTAAATCAAGTGTTGTGAGTTCTGTAGTATTTTTAAAAATGAGTCACTTGGGATGCTTGCCAACTGTCGGAAGTCACAAGAGAACTCCTACCAAAATTGTATCCTTTTTCCCTCCATTAGAAGACAGAAGTAATAAGTAGCTGGCAAGGTGCTTGATTGCTCTAACAGATGTCCCATGTTTAAGAACAAGTGATAATAGTGCAATTAAGCACCTCACCAAGACAGCAGAACCACAAGTTATTAGAAAGAGCAGGCTTGTAATGGAGAAGTTCACCAAGACAAGCTTCATCACATCAAGTTTAGAACCTAAAGCAATACTAAGGGTCATAGTCAAGAACCATCCTATCAACTTGGCACATAGTTTGTAGGACTAGGATCTAGAAGAAGAAAGGACACCGAGCTAGAGAAGCTGACCTGACTCGAGCAGCTGGACTAGTCTCCAGAGGTCCTTTCTAGTATCACCTACTCTGATTGTAAGCTTAGACAGTCACAAGCCAAAGTTTAAGTAGCCAGAGTTCCTTTGTCACCCCAACTGTATTAAGTGGAAGTTTCTCAATTATGAGACACTTGAAAGACAGCTTTCCTCAGAGTAAAAAATAAAGCCTCACTAAAAGCCTCCAAACATTGTCACTTACAGAACACATAGTGCTACTGTTACAAGCTTAGCCTCAGAGAAAGGAGTTAGGAAACTCATCATCTGAGAAGTTAAGACCCATATTTAGAGAGGTAACAGACAAGTTTAAACTTTCGCCTGTACTGAAATACAAAAGCCACTCCAGATTCAGTGACTCACCACCACTTTCTTGGGATGGCATCCTTTTCATAGGATCATCTTCACAAATCAGGTACCAAAGATGACACCAAATGAAGAAGTTCTGCAGCTGAGAATTGTCAACAAGTTTATATATGAACAGTGACTCTGAAGCTTGGCTGAGTTGTTTTTACCTGAAATACATGTTTCTTGTACTATTTCCTTAGCTGCCTTCACTGTTCAACAGAAATGCACTTGAAAGTCAATGTAAAAGTGCATAAAGGTAAGAGTTCAAACAAGCAGACCACAGCATGCTCTCACAGGAGATACAGGGCATGAACTCAGCTACCAGGTCTTCCAGGAAAGCTTTGTTCCCACCAGGACTGGGATAACTCAAGCTTAGAGTTATAACTAGTCCATGTGAAAAAAAACTTGACGAAAATGAATGCTTCATTTTTTAGGATTTTTTCCTACAGTGCTCAGTGTAAGACTGTAGGCAAGTGTCCCAACATACTGAAGTCTGAAGAAAGAAAGTTCTGGAATAATTTGCAGTGGAGCTTTTTATTTTCTAGCTTTTCTATTACCAAGAGAAATTTTAAACATCTTCCTTCTTTGTAGATATATGTCCTGCAAAAGAAGATTACCTTAGATCACCTACAGGCAAGTACCAGGGTTCACAAAAGCAACAGCATTGAAGTTAATACTGCAGTTGCAGAACACCTCTCACTTCTCTCACAATTTATACAAGAGCTGCTCTGCTTTAAGTTTTAGCAATATAATGGCTCTTTCAGTTGCTTAAGGAGAAGCAAATACAGCACAGTATTCCTGTCCAGATGGCATTCACCCCATATCTTAGGAGTTGCATGAAAAGAAGCTATTATTTTCTAAAACAACATTACTAAGTAATAGATATTTAGCAGGTGTGGTTTTTTTAAGATATGTTTTACTTTAAGCTGTTTTCAAGTTCTGTGAACAGAACCACAGATGTTACTAAAAAGCATCTTTCAGGAAAACTTTCAGCAGGTACAGTTAAGAAGTTTGGTATTCAATTAACTTCGATCACGGAAACTTGAATAATCTTGTCAATTTTATTAGGCAGCTATAAAGCACAGGGGAAGAAGATACCATTCCTCAGCTTTCCCAAGGGAATTCCTTTGGGTTTGAGGCCAACCAGAAATTCTGCAGAGGCCATTTACTAAAAACAATCTTTTATATGTGACAGTGACAAGTACAAGACTTCCACAGAAATGCAAAGAGTGAGCAAGAACAAGGAGCAGAGAGTGAAGTACTGTGTATTTCAGCCTAGGACTTCACTAGCACTGAGCTTCTGCTCTAATAGTGTCTGATCAGGTTAGAGGGCAAAGAGTTACTTAAAAAGGAAATGGTGTCAGTTCTAACACGAGGGCTAAGCATCAGCAGTTAAAGTTAGGTTTTTTTAGACTGGAACACTAACATTCAGTGCTTCAGTCTAGGATAATAAGGAGGCCGTAACAAATCCTAGTAACAGAAGATGATTGCTATCTATAACATGCACAATACCTGAGAGAACACCCTTACACAACCTTCAGAGTATCATCAGGAAATGCTTGTGACACTGGTAGCAAGACCCATCCCTCCATTTCCATCATTCCAGGCATTAGGAACACCACAATGGACCTCTTACACTAACAGGATTAAATGCTTGCCACCCTGCAACACTAGCAAAGTGAACAACAAATGAGGACAGTTACATGTCTGCATTAGCATTTCGGTAACTGGGTGACCCCACAGTCAGATGAAGTCCCTCCACAGTTACTAACTTGTGCAGTAAGACACACAAGCAGCATTAGATGCAGTCCCAGGGAAGGTACTGTTTGTCTTACAGGCTAGGGACAATATAAAACAGAAAAGCTGGAAGTGAACCCAGTTCTGACACTAACATCTCAAAATGCCTGCAACTGTTGGGTTTGGTTTTTTTATTTTCAAGTAGTTGCACATTCCAGTAGAACTACCAGAATACCAAACGTACAAAACAGTTGTTCCACAAGACCTTATTCTTAAAAGTAAACCTGAATTCATGTGTGTCAACAGCTAAAGCTGTGGTGAAAACACCTTGTTTTCAGGTCAAGCAACTTGAGACTGCTACATAACAGTCCTACTACAAGTCAAACTTAACAGGACTTAAAGCTCTCAGATAACCCCTCTGTTCAGGTCAGAACACAAAAAAAAAAAAAAAAA
>WKFP01015549.1:1598153-1611959 GCA_011057875.1 Pterocles orientalis | reverse complement strand
CATAGGAGGTTCCACTTGAATATGAGAAAAAACTTCTTTACAGTGAGGGTGACAGAGCACTGGAACAGGCTGCCCAGAGAGGTTGTGGAGTCTCCTTCTCTGGAGACATTCAAAGCCCGCCTGGATGCGTTCCTGTGTGATCTGATCTAGGTGTTCCTGCTCCGGGCAGGGGGATTGGACTAGATGATCTTTCAAGGTCCCTTCCAATCCCTAACATTCTGTGATTCTGTGAATAATCTTAAATCACAAACTAGAAGGTTCTGAACTCCAAGAAGTTCAAGGCACAAAACACAGCTTGTTTTGAAAAGCAGCCTCAGATTGTAAATGGAATTGCATGCCACAAGCAGAGACAGCTGGAGCTTGGATTTTGATGCATATGCCCAAATTCACTTGGATGATGAAGCTAAAGAACAGAACAGATTCCTAGCAGAATGCTAGAGACATTTCAGAGAACAGAAGCAGCAACCGAGATTATGCTGCTGCAGGAGTATACAGTTTAGCAGAAACTATATACAAAAAAGATTCAGATGCATGACCATGCACAAATAGTGTGTATTTCAAGGGACAGAACAGAGCTCCTACAGAGGCAAGGGATAAGAAGCTGGTCTGCCCAATAGAATTCACTTCCCTCTGTATGAATAGCAGCAGCCACATTATTCAAAGCAGAAATGAGCTGACAACACTCAGGTATGCGAGAGCAAAGGTGCCTAAGGTTGCCTGTGGTCTGAGTTAAGGTCTCCTTGGTTCTCTCTTTTTTTTTTTGCTTCTTTGAATGACATAAAGGCCTGATGTTTCTTTTTCTAACAATCCTCATAAACAGTTGTCATGGTTTCACCCAAGCCAGCAGATAAGCACTATACCACCACTTACTCCCTCCCTTGATGGGATGAGGGAGAGAAATCAGAACAGTAAAAAAACACATGGGTTGAGATAAAGACAGCTTAATAAGTAAAGTAAAAGCCATACATACAAGCAAAACAAGGAATTCATTCACTACTTCCCATAAGCAGGCAGGTGTTCAGCCATCTCCAGGAAAGCAGGGCTCCATCACACATAACAGTTACTTGGGAAGGCAAGACACCACAGGCTCTGGATGTTCCCTCCTTCCTTCTTACTCCCCCAGCTTCATATGCTGGGCATGATGTCATACAGTATGGAATACCCCTTTGGTCAGTTGGGGTCAGCTGTCGCAGCTGTGTCCCCTCCCAACTTCTGTGCACCCCCAGCCCACTCACTGGTGGGGTTCCGTGAGAAGCAGAAGTGGCCATGGCTCAGTGTGAGCACTGCTCAGCAATAATAAAACGTACCTGTGCTATCAACACTGCTTTCAGCACAAATCCAGAACCTAGCCCCATACTAGCTGCTATGAAGAAGATTCACTTTATCCCAGCCAAAACCAGCACAGCAGCCTTGCTGAGACCACAAGAGGAACAGCACTTTGCCTGAAATAGCTCTGCTCCATGTCCCAAGCCATTTTGTACTGGCTCACTTAATGTCAAAAATGAGCAGCTTCTGCTCATAATGCTGAGCTAATAAAGCCGCATCAGACAATCAATCTATTCCTATCATGCCTCACCCTTCATAGCCACAACTGTCAGCTAAATTCCAAGAGTGAACCTGTAAGTAAAAATAAGTTAGTCCCTTCTTCTACTGCCCCAGCTTCCAGACTAAATTTACAAAGCTTCAGGGGCACCAGTAATTGACACCAGTTAAAACAAGTGGTTTGTTGTAGGTTTTAAGTTCACATACTGCACTGAACAAAAACAGCCTTTCTAGAAGCTTCACTCCTACTCTGTCATTCTTCAAACTCACTTGTGTTTTGCTAGCAGCTTGTTACCATAACCTAGGCTTCAAGCAGGTTTTTTTTCCTGGTATACAACACTGTGTCTGATTTATGAGAATTGATGACACATCTGAGGCCTGAAAAAATAAATTTCAAGCAGCAGATAAATTAGACCTAATAGCCTGGGACAAATTTGAACACTCAGCTTCAACAGCTACTGTTCAACACCAGAATTTTAAACAGGCAAGTACTGCAGCTCCAGTAAGCCAGAGGAGGAGCCTCCTAAGTTGCCCCTGAAACCCCTCAAGTCCAAGTCCAAACCCTTCATGTGAAACAGGTTTTCTAAGAGCTGGTTCAAACCATTTGCATTTCTCAAACTCAGATTCAACTCCAAAGAACTACCTATGAGCTCCAGGTTTCCAACAACTTAACAAATGCTATTGTGGAGGGTTGACCCTGGCTGGACACCAGGTACCCACCAAAGCTGCTCCCTGATGCCCGTCCTCATCTGGACAGTGGAGAAAAAACAAAGAGACTTATGGGTCAAGACAAGGACAGGGAGAGATCACTCACCAATAGGGAAAACAGACTTGACTTGGGGAAATTAATTTATTACCAATCAAATCAAAGTAGCATGAGAAACAAAACCCTACCTTAAAAACACCTTCCTCCCACCCCTCCCCTTCTTCCCAAGCTCAGCTTTATTCCCAATTTTCTCTACCTCCTCCCCCACAGCAGCACAGAGGGACAGGGAATGGGGGTTGCAGTCAGTTCATAACACTTTGCCTCTGCTGCTCCTTTCTCCTCAGGGGAAGGACTCCTCACACTATTCCTCAGCTCCAGCATGGAGTGCCTCCCACAGGAGACAATCCTCCCAACTTCTCCAATACAAATCCTTCCCACAGGTTGCAGTTCTTCACAAACTGCTCAAGCATGGGTTCCTTCCACAGGGTGCAGTCCCTCAGGAACAGTCTGCTCCAGCATGGGTCCCCATTGTCTCAGCCTTGGCCAGCAATGGGTCCATCTCGGAGCCGGCTGACACTGGCTCTCTTGGACACAGGGGAAGCCTCTACCAGCTTCTCACAGAAGCCACCCCTGTAGCCCTCCACTACCAAAACCTTGCCATGTAAACCCAGTACAACTATAAAAGCATCAAGGTATTCTACAAGAAATTCATCATAAATTTTTTCCAACTAGCAGCACATCACTTAAAGAAGCCCCAAAAGCAGTAGCAGTAAAGCAGCTTTGAGGAAGGTACCGGAGGCATTGATTCTGTGAGAACTTGATATAGCAAGCACTAGTGTTCCCTGTTTGGAGTTGCACAGTTTTGAGACTTTGGGGAACTACATTTCTGCTCACCTACTGATGACATCACACAAACATTTTGCTGCTCTTTTCACTTTTTTTTTAAACTCTTGAATTAGCATGGCCTACCAACTGTCAGTCAAGCTCAAAACACATTTTTACACATTAGAAAGCACTAAACAAATCTTCAGCATTTGAGACCGTTTGGAGGACACAGGATTTAGAGCCCCTTGTTTAACAATAACTTAGAAGCACTTCATACACAACACAACAGCACAAATGAGGTTCTACTGTGCAAACACATGAAAACAGACTGTGTCTATCCTGCATGCACTTCCAGTCTCTGAGATCAAGGTAATTTTACTAAGAAGTTGCTTTTTTATTTTCAGCTCAATAAATCTTCCTATACAAAGGAAAAAATGTAAACAGTTAAACTATTAAACTACTGCATTTGACATTGCGCAATGGCAATTCTACTCCCTTCTTCCAGGATCATTACTTGCAGTTTCTGGAATTTATCAGAGATTTAATTGTTAAAGCAATTTTAAAGAGTGAACATGAGGTGGCAGATCTTACAGCTAAACTGGACTCTTCTATTTTGAAGAATAAGCATTTCTCCTCCGAATAATCCCACTGCTCAAGGAAGACCCTGGAATTCTAACATTTTTGTCAGATACACATTGGACAACCATGACAAGTAACCCTATTTCTGGGCCATGTACATAACTATCAAGCACAGTGGATCTGTTAGATGATTAGTGGAATATTTCAAAAACAGCCATGAGGAATCTCCTTAGCACAACTGACAGTCACAGCTAATCTTTAGAAGAGAGCAGTTACAGCCTTCTCTCCTCCCACCTTTGAGGCTTATTTCCCTGTATTAATATTGGTTGAAGCTAAAAATATCTCTGGCACATCATTCTATTAGCATTCTGGCACACAAGTGCTTTTTTTCATTTCTGTAATGCATCTGTTCCTATAACAATTTACTAACAGCTTTAAGCGTATCAGCTGCAAGCACAGTTGATCTTGATTTTTAAGAGAACAATTTAAACAAGAAAAATAAATGTTTTCCCATTTATATGCTCATTATACAAAGCTATCTGTATTCTTTTACTAAAAGCCTGCAGGCCTGTAACCCTGGCTTCTAGCCAATGCTAGATTAGAAAGATTTACTGAATACATAATGACTTTTTGCTCTAAAGCATTCCCAAAGCTGTTGTTCTTAATTCTGTCCACCCACAGTTCAGTGTAATGCACAACAAAAACAGCTGCCCATTGTACAGTTACCTAGAGAGAAGCATCTTCTCCAGCGGTGGCACAGAGACATGATGTCTATTCCTTCTTGCACTGGCTGCATGAAGATGAACAGCAGTAGTCCTTCAAAGATCTCTACAGCATTAGCAGGTCTCAAAGCTGATTAAAGTGATCCTCATGGTAATCTGTGAAATATATGTTTTGCACTTTCAAACTGCTCTGCACTGGATTCACAGAAGGAAAGTGTGCAGTAGGTGTCTGTGTATATCCATGCACAGAGACAGCTGTGGCTTTCACTGGAACAGTTTAATACATTTCAGCAAAAAACTGGAATTCAGCATCATCCCATATTGTAGCACTTGACACAACCATCTGCCCAGTTCATAGACTCTGACCCCCTCATAACACATTTCAAAGCACAATTTCTCAAGTGAAATCCTATTAGAAAGATACAGTAGAACTCAAGTTCTGTTTCCACTACAGATGCTCTCCAATGTTTTGGATCACAAGATCCATTCATCTTTGCAGTATAAAGGATTGTTTAAGCGTACTTTTCCCTGCCTCTGAACAGGTTAAAGGCAAATTATTTTGAGTTTCAAATGAAAAAGTTAAAGTGAATTCAGCTAATAAAAATCCCCCTTCTTTTAGAAAGAGTTTTTTATTTTCTTTTTACTTGTAGTAACCCCCTCAGTATGAGCCTCTCTTTAGAGTCACATCTACTCATATGGCCCTTACAGCAGCTTTTCGGGGTACATCCTCCCAGGCAGTCTGTCTCACCTCTTTCCTATTGCCTCTCTCCAGACTATTCACTTGCTTTCTGGATTGGGAATAGAAAAGGAAACATCAGCAGCATGCTTAAAACCTCAGAAGACAGCAATAAGAGACAGCAAGGATTTGGCTCTTTGGCCTGTATCTGAAGTTACCATCCCAACAAAGTATTGGCTCTGCAGAACACTTTGCTGTGGCCATCAGGCCCACTTCGGTGATACACCAGCTGCTTGTAGTGAGGGAGTACCACTATGCTAGGACAGCTGTGTGCTCTGAGAAAGCCAGAACGCATTAGCAAGGAAAGAAGGAAGGAACCATCACTGGCTGTTGATCACCAGCTGCAGCTTGGTTAGTTCTGTCTTTCTGAAGCTACCAGCACAGTAACATTATGCCATCAACTTCAGAGTTTAGTTCTGCGCAAAGCCAGGTTCCAGATGAGCGTGGTGTATTAAACCCATCTCTTACCATGGACTGGAAGCTTGGTGAATCAGCAAGTCAGAACATCACCTGGCAAACAGCACCACTAAGATTGGTGAGAGATAATCACATAAAGGGTATAAAGAATTTATGAGCAAGACAATGACGGGAAACCATGAAAGACAACTGCTAGCTAGAAGTAAGTGCTTTTTCCCCAGGAGATGAAGGTAACTCAAAATTTTAGTTGCTCTTATCCAGCTTTCATTAGAGAAGCATGTTGCATAATGCATGAGGAAAACATCTGAGAACAATGTTTGATAACATCATGTATTCCCTACACAGATGGAGACATGAGCAGACAGTATCGTATCTGTTTGTCCTGAGCATACAGCTCTACTCTGATTTTCAAACCAAAATAAGCACTCACCAGCTGACTAGGCTTGCCTAGATTAGTGATTCCCTATTATGGGCATATGAATGGCCTATCATCTTGAACCAAAACTGCTTATCTCTCCTCCTCCAGGCCAGTGAGATCTCACAGCAGACTGCAGAGGCACCATTATCACATCTAGGCAATTATGTCAAAAAGCACCAGACTGCCCAGGCCCAGAATCAGCCAGGCAGAGTGTTGACTGCTTTCTGTCCTGGGCTCCCACTTATGCTCTACAACCTCATCACAGCCACCCCCAAATCCACCTTATTTCAAAGTCTCAGCTGCTGCTAAAATCTATGTTCTTGATAACATCTGCTTATCATTCTAGATAAAAGCACAAGTTCAACACAATACTTACGGAAAGAGTTGCAATGCATGCTCACTCACAAAGCCTCCCTCAGATCTTTCCAAACTTAGTACCTTATACTCACCCACACCAGACAAGTCCATCTTTGGATCAGTAAGCCTGAGCTGTGTATTTGAACAGAAGTCTCCTATAAAGAGTCCTTGACCAAAATAGAGGATTATACCAGGATACAATCAGATCACTCTCAACTCGGTAGAACTATTTCTTTTCAAGGACAGGAAGTCTCATGTAAACACTTACACTGCACTGATACTTTAACTTCAATTTCTTTCAGATAGCTTATTTTTCAGTTTGACAGATTGAATAGGCTAAGTATATTCAGTGGAGAAGGTAGATAGACTGACTTGACCATGCTATCATGACACTTTCTATATTGACTAGTTTTATTTTGTCCTGCAGCCAAGTATGAACTTCTTACACATGTTGAAAAACATCAATAAAACAACTCTCTCTCAACATACACTTAGCATTAACCTCCAGGGTTTTTGTGACTGTTACAAAATTGTTGGTATAAACACAGAATAAACATACAATATAAAACCATGTTCCTGCACCCAAACTGAATAGTACTTCTTATCAAGCAAAGTGATCCAGCTGAAATTCTCTCCAAGCTTGTATGTCCCTAGAGCTCCTTACATCCTTCAATGGCTTGTCCAGACCCCTCTGAGCTCTTGGCAGAGCAAGAACATACATAAGCCCTTTTCACAGTATACTCAAGAACCAGTAGGAGGCATCTAAAGCCAGCACCCGTTGGCATATTAACCATCAACTGTGTGCTGTCTTGTATCAGTACTGCTTTTTGTTATGGAAAATCCTTCCATGAATAATGCTCAGTACTTGCAGCTCCAGGCATTGACAGAAATGAGTCAGACATCAAAACACTACAAAACCTTTTTTTAGGCATCATGATGTTTAGAGTCTTGGGGTTTGAGGCTTGTTTTTCTTCTTTAAAAAAAACAACTTATCTTCTCACCCATGACCTTTTTAGTAAACACACGGCACATTTTCAGGCTCATCTCCCCACATGCTACCTTGAAAGTGAGCTGGAGGCTCAACATAAGGCTGATCAGGAGTAACATGAAAGCTTGGAATTTGCTTTAATGCTGAAGATGAAGTTCAGCCCTGATGTAATAAATGTTTTGGAATCAAATTTAGTGAGCACATTCAAACTACAAGTTGTTTTGAGTCCACTATTTATTCTAGTATAGCAGCAGACTTGAAAATAACATTTCAATCTGTGTACACTTTCCTAACAGTTTGGGGTTTTTTTGCCAGTTTAGTATTCACCAAGTATCCCATTCACTTTGTGCACATATGAAAGAACTAGCATGGCTTGATTAAAAACACAGACAGAACAGGTAATTCCTTAGCCCATTCCTTCTCCAGGGAAGCTGCTCACACTCCAACAAACTTACTAACAACCCTATGGAGTGACTAAATATCAAATCAGTTACAGCTTTATATATACTTATATGTGCTCCTAAAGTCACCTTGTTATTTTCATGATCTTATTTATCTTGATAATGAAAACTACATGCTAGGATAAGCCAAGAATGTACAGCTAAATGATTTACTGAGGAAGTACCAGCTAACAGTAAATATTTTAGATAGTCACCAACATAAGCACATCACAAGGAAATATCTAACCGCCTAATTCAGACATGTTAATTCAGTCTCAAACTCAGCCACCACCAGAGGATAACTTCTGCATCTAAGAGTGACCAGGCCCTCCCCAATCATTTCCAGCATTCCTGCCTCTGGGATCAGGACATCAGAGATGGGTACCAAGACAGACCATTCATAAAATTGAGCTATTCTGCAAGTCACAGACACCATCAAGTATTTTATTACTGGATGGCCCTTTAGGTAACAGATTTCACCAACAGCACTTAACAATTCATTTCTGAATTCTTTGGTTTCCCGGGAACCCAGCCCCAAGACTTTATGCAAGTCTTAGTTTTCCCTAGCCTTTATTCCCTACAAACCCAACCACATCCCTACATAATTATTCAATACCCTTTTGAGAGCTACTTTTTTTTTTAACTACATCTGTTAGCATTAGACTACGGACCAGAACATGCTAACTTTTAAAGAGTGATCCTTAATCAGGCCGAACACAAGCCTCTTCCTTTCCCCGTTCTCCATTTCCCAGATTTTGATCATTAAAGTAGCCTACACTCCTCAAAGAGCCAGTATGAGCTCCTTTTTGGCCCTTGTGGGCCAAATCTGCTAGAGCAGACAACCCCAGACCTAACAGCAGTGCTGTACCACTAGTTCTGCATTCAAACTTCCACTCCTGCTGCACTCATCTAGCTGTGCTGACAGCTGACCCCATCAAAAACATTAATTGGAGTAGGGCATTGCTCCCATCCTCTAATGTCACTACACACTTCTAACATAACCTCATACTGCACAGAAGTATGAACTACCAGTGATCAGATTTTAACAGTACTGAACAGAATTATTTTCAAAGCTCTGCAGCTGTCCTTACTGTAACATAACTTGAAGTTAAATATGGGATTTCTATCAGTCTTCCATACATTCTGGATTTTCAAGTCTACATCTACTTTGCTCCTACAGTTACAAGTCCCCCAAGGAGAAAAAACTTGTTAAAGAAATGCAAAGCACAACTGCAGTCCAACTGCAAGTATGTATACAGCCAGAGTTAACACCTTTTTTAAAAAACAAAAAACTTGAAAGCAATTTTTTCTTCCTTGCTCAATTTAAGTTTCTCTTGAAATTATTACAGTTCTGTCTCTTACTGTGCTGAAAAACCTTCTAGGGCACTACATGTTAGAAAAGTATCTAAACATGCTGGCCCAGCAGTGAAATAGGGGCCTGAATTACTACTATTGCTGGTCAAAGCACATGAGCAAAAATGAGGCTGTTTGTCAGAGATCCTTGAACAGGAGCTCATCTAGACTAGCCAGGATACCCCTGCCCTAGTAGTTCACCCTGGCCCTTCCCCAGCATATGCATTGCTCAAAAATAAAGTGGATAAAGGATTTTGAGTGGAGCACTGTGGAAAACCTTCAGTTTAAAGATAAAGCTTATGTCTTAATCTGTCAAGTTGACAGGTCCCTATATATCTAGCAAAAGCAGAGACCACAGCTGAACAGAATTGTTTACAGTTAGTTTTATGCAAGCCTCTTTCAGAGCCTGTTGTTCAGCCACCAAATAGTCTTTTACAGCTCACTTTCAATATAATACAGCTCTATTGTGATTAAGCTCAAGTTTTTCTTATCAACTAATCAAGCTAATAAGTCCAGGACTAGAAGTGGTGAGCATATCCTAGGGACCATGGCTGCAGACACAGATCTGAAGACACAGGCTGAGCATCAGGATGTCATCTTTTTTAAAAAGGTGTTTACTGCATCTTCATGCTTTGATTTTTGTTTGTGAAAGGCAAATACTTCTGGAGGCCAGAAGTATGTTTTTGACACAGTTCAACATCACATTCACTTTTGAGAGTCCCAGTAAGAAGAGCTTTTCCTTCTGTAGGTAGTAAGAGATTTGTGCTCCTCAAGGAAGACTCTGTAGAAAAGTTTAAACTGCTTAACACTATTTGAGTTCAGATTTTAAGCCACTCCTGCGCCTACATCCTCAAACACAGGATCACTTCACTGCGTGCTGAGCACCTGTAGCACTGTCAACCCACAGAGTGACAGCTTAAACATTTATCTACCAGCTGGTGACCTTCCCTTCGCACAGTCACTGGGACAGGCAAAGAGAAAAAGCAGGGTAGCACTGGAAGCCAACACAGTGCCTACAGCCACAAGCATAGCTCAGAATGCTGCAAGTCGTTAAAAACTTGAGTTCCAACAAATGAATAATTAGCAATAAAGCAAATATCTCTTCATTCGTCGTACTTCAATGTGGAAAGCAAGTAAATACATAGGCCAGGTTTCTGGCAAGCCAATAAGAAGGACTATAAGCCAGAAACCAAATACCACAATTTGCTTCAGTCCATTTGTTCCTGCTGTGGTGACTTCATGAGTACTGGCCACAAACCACACCAACTAGCAATTACTCAAGTCTTAGAGCAGTGGATGACTTCTAAAGTCTTGAACACAGTCCTTTGCAGCTATATTTAGACAGAAATTGTATTTGTTACAACAAATTGGATTCTTAGTATCTTACAACAGAAATACAATGTTTTGTTTCAACACTAAGTTAGAAAGCCTGTGTTTGAGTAATTTCAAGACAGGTTTAGTACCACTGAAGCTCATGGGAGTTTTGCTGGGATGAACTGACAAGTTCTCCACCAATTATACTTCACCATCCCACCCAGTATTAGCTTACCTGCTATTTCATTACAAAAGGGTAAAGAGATTTAGCATGTTGACTCAAAACATATCTAATTGGTGAGGGTTGCATCCAATTAAAAGATTGAATCCCTTCTCCCTGAGGCTGCTGTTCAGACAGAGTGGTTGAACATGGAAAAAGAAGCTCTTATACTGTCAGTTTGTCACACAGTATATTCAAGTGATTTAAAATCATTTTACTGGTGTATCAAACCCCACTGGTTCAAGTTCAGTTTTCCCCAACCATGACATCAGATTTTCAAAACGCAGGTAATGAGCAGGGTAGTGACTGCTACAGTCATTTGCATTTTAGAGTATTTTCCAGACAAAAGTTCAGGCATAACCAGTTTCTGTTCCTTTACTCTTAGCTGGATGTTGCTTAAGTTCAGAAACCTTCTCTTTGCCCTCCTCCAGGATTTATCACATCAAGATTTAGATAAAGCACCTGTTCGAGAGAGTCCTGAGCCAACACTTCCATCTAGCACCAGTTTTATGTTTTCATGACAACAAGCATTGACAGATGTGCACAGAAGTGCCTGCAGGGTCAGGAAGAACATTTTTCTAACAGGTATTTGTTAATAATGAAACAGTAGCTGTATATTCCCTTTAAAATATGTTTCCCTAGCTTGTATAATCAAAGATTCATATTCTCTACCACAAACTGGTAAGGGAATTAATTCTCTAAGCAGCTCAGCAGCTAGGGAGACCTTAGTGTACCCTCTAATAATTTAGTAACAGAATTTTCAGTTTCCCATTAATTTTGATCAGATCATCTCCAAGCTGCTGATAGCAGAGTAACAGTAAGCACATGCATGCAAATGCATGCAGCACAAATAAGAAAAATCAATTTCCAGCCTCTTATTCTGTGGTCTAATGTTATCTGAGTAAGATTAAGGTCTCCAGTGATGAGTCAGTCAATTCATGTTTATGGAATTTTATTGAGAAAAAGCCAGTATAACTAACAATTTTTGATTCTATAATTCTGTATAAAAGCCTATATTACCACAATACCTACAGAGGGCTCTGCTTTTAACATTATTTAAATAAAAATACGTATATACTAAAAACAGGAAATGCTGGTATTCAGCACCATCTAGTAACCCTCTAAATGAAACCTTCCTATATTGCCTTTTTCTGTAAGGTGTTTGACCTGCAAAACTTACTTTCAATATTGCATTTTTTCAAAAGGTGTGAGGGACAAATTAAATTGCAAGCATTTATTCCAGTGCAAAATAGAAGCCTCAAAAGACAGACAGGTTGAGCCACCTCCTGTTTTGTGAAGCATCCCTCTATCAGCATTAAAGTACTTGGTCCTATCTGCTAGGAATCTTTGTTTCAGGTCAGTATTACAGCAGGCCATCCTTTCTGCTTCCCTGCAACCATTTCAGCTGCATCCTCTAGGAGAAAGATGCTTGCATACTGTTTTTTTTTTATTCAAGCTTGTCACAAAACATAGTATCATAACTTTGGATAATAAAAGGGTTTAAAATAAACAGGCACAGCAGAAACCAGCTCCTGTATCAGGAGTTTCTCTTTACTGAGCACAAACAGCTACACTTTTAGAGTCACATTTAAACCTCACTCTTTTTACATACTACTTCTGTCCCAATGAGAGTGAGGACCCTGACTGTACCCAGAACAGCAAGTTCCAGTTGGAAGGAGACCTGGATTGTCTCATTTCTCACAGTTCATAACACCTGCTGTAGTCTTACACCATCCTCTTCCCTCGTTTCAGCTCTGCTCATCTTTCTGCATGGGTTTTTCCTTTCAGCCACTACCTCAGGCTCTTTGCTATCTAAACACAGCAATAAAATCTGATAACCTAAAGCTATAGCTGGGATAAAAAAGAGATGGTTTCCATAGTTTTACGCAATGTTACAGCTTCTCAGGGCAAGATATCTTTTCTCTGATCTCCTTTTGTCCAGAGAGCAATGCTCCGTTTATTCACCCAGCTAGAACACACAACCCAGGAGGAGAAACATGATGCTGTTGTGAATTCTGCCTATAAGAAAGCAGAGGTAGCCCAAAAGCATAAAATGCAGCCCCCACTGACTTGGCATGTATAGAGAACAGTTTTTGTTCTTCCAGTACACACAGTAAGTGGTTTACTTTCAAGAACTTAGTTCTCCAAGTTGCTGACATTGCTGACCAGAAATCCAGCAAGGCGCTGAAACATTGATTCATCTTAAGAATTTGACTTCAGGCCTCAATCTTCAGGTTTATAGGCAAGGAGCACACCAAGTCCCACAGCGACAGTACTTTGGCTGGAAGGCCCCACAACTCATCTGAAAGAGCAGCTTGCTGAAGTACAGTTTTTCAGTACTATTCCTAGTTAAAGGGAAGTACACAATAAAATTAAACTCTTAAGATAAGAATAATCTTCTCCCCTACTACCAAATTTGTGCTGCTTGCTTACCACTCAATATGTAAATATGCATCCCTAGACATGTCTTATAGTAAAGCTCTAAACACTGTCCCATCTACACATACTCAAGTGCGCATATCATTTTAAAAAGGTTTTTTCTAAGACACCTGGCATGCAAAGGAATATAGAACAAGCTTTCCATAAAGCTATATTTCTTCCTAAATTATGTTGGTACTAACTACTGCAAGTGCCCTTGAAATTTACAAAGTGCTTTCCTTTCCAAAAAGAATTATTCATCAAGCAACTGCAGTCAGAATTAAAGCACAAACCATCAATTTTATCTTTAATGAAAATATGAAATAGGATAACAGCTACATACTAATGGCTGGAAAAACTCAGTAGCAAACTTCAACAGCTATCACAGAGTGAACCTGTTCTCCCAGTACTCCAGAGCAGTCTCACAGCTTCAAAACGTAGGAAACACAGTATCACATCTATTCTCACTGTAAACATTTCCATACCTGCAGCACTGCCAATATGCGATAAAACACAGGAGGCAGTTGCACCTCCAAAGTTGCTTTTGTACTTTTATAGTAAGACCATCCCTGCTTTGAATACTAGAAATACAGCTTTTCAGTTGAAGTCACAGAATCACAGAATGTTAGGGATTGGAAGGGACCTCGAAAGATCATCTAGTCCAATCCCCCTGCCGGAGCAGGAACACCTAGATCAGATCACACAGGAATGCATCCAGGCGGGCTTTGAATGTCTCCAGAGAAGGAGACTCCACAACCTCTCTGGGCAGCC
>WKFP01015549.1:1578577-1598133 GCA_011057875.1 Pterocles orientalis | reverse complement strand
CTAAACTTACTCTTTAGTATCCTCAGGTGGTGTAGATATACAATAGCCAGCAACTGAATAAAGACTCTTTATCGCTGTTAGTTTTGCTAAATGTAAATATGAAAAATGGAGAAATAGTGCAAAGGCTCAAGATCCATGCCTCAGCTTTCTCTGAAGATGCTAATTGAAGGGATGTCAGGTTTTAAAAAAACATGCAAAATCATTTCAGGAAAATAACTCTGCCAGGAGCTGTTCTTGTGTTGAAATTCTAGGCAGTCCCTGGAGAGACTGGAGGAAAAAAATCTGCTGTGATTGCAAAAAGAACAGTAACCAAAAGTCTGTCTTGAATTTGCTCATTCCTTTTTTGGCTCTGCTTTGGTTTGTTTCAGAGTTCCCTGTCCCTCTTGAACTGAGGGGCCCAGAACTGGACACAATATTCCAGATGCGGTCTCACCAGGGCAGAGTAGAGGGGGAGGAGAACCTCTCTCAACCTACTGACCACCCCCCTTCTGATACACCCCAGGATGCCATTGGCTTTCTTGGCTACGAGGGCACAGAGCTGGCTCATGGTCATCCTGCTGTCCACCAGGACCCCCAGGTCCCTCTCCCCTACACTACTCTCCAACAGGTCAGTACCCAACTTATACTGGAACCTGGTGTTGTTCTTGCCCAGATGCAAGACTCTACACTTGCTCTTGTTAAATTGCATTAAATTTTTCCCCGCCCAAATCTCCAGCCTGTCTAGGTCTCACTGGATGGAAGCACAGCCTTCTGGCGTGTCAGCCACCCCTCCCAGTTTCGTATCATCAGCAAACTTGCTGAGGGTGCACTCTACTCCCTCATCCAAGTCGTTGATGAATACATTGAACAGCACAGGTCCCAATACTGAACCCTGGGGGACTCCACTAGATACAGGCCTCCAACTAGACTCTATCCCATTCACCACAACTCTCTGGCTTCTTTTCTCCAGCCAGTTCACAATCCATCTCACTACTCGATCATCCAGATCACACTTCCTCAGTTTAGCCACAAGGATACTTTGGGAGACAGTGTCAAATGCTTTACTGAAATCGAGATAGAAAGTCATGTATGACCATGACTTACATAAAGACATCCAGGACTACCAGAAGACATTTCTTCAAACACTGATTTACAAACACTCCTAGGGGGAAAAAAAAAATCCAGCTTGCAGCAGAAACAAGTTAGGTCTTGGATTTCACTAACAGGACAACCAACTTCTCACTTGTCTTCATCCCAACTGCATCTGCCCTCCAGTTAATACAAAAACCAAGGCACAGAAACAAAAACTTTAAAAGAACAGGAACAACAATTATATACATCTATTATCTGAAGAAAACAGTGAATAATTGTAGTGAACTATTTTTTATTTTTGTGAAAACTATCCTGACACATAGCTTGTACTCTACTAACTTGGGCCTCCAAAATCTAAGGTAAAGAAGCATGGCTATTAATAGATAATCCTTGCAATCCAGTTTATCAATGTTTGTCTCAATGCTATCAGTGCAGTTGCTTCCATATTAAATAGGCTTTCTACTTAAGAAAGCCAAAGTATTGATGCAGATAAAGAAGATTAAGTACTTACAAACAATTAAATACTATCAATAAAAAAAACATGCATTTTTCTTCCCTCCTTTTAATATCCTCTTGAGTAAACATCAGAAGTATTCACTATGTTAAGATAACTCTAGTTTGTTTAAAGTAGCCTGAAGCCACTACAGCTTCCTGCATCTATTTGCACTTACAGTAGCCCAGTATTAACAAAGCTATAGAGTTGATTTAGTTCAGTTTATTTCTAGAGGTAACTAGATTGCTGTAAAGGGGGGGAAAAAATTAACACGATCTTCTTAGAGTCACAAGACAAAGCAAAAACCCACATCCCTCATACCCTGTGGCAGCAGCACTTCATAGCACTTGGCCAATGCCTGAGATCACTGCCTCTTAACAGGCCAGAAGAGAACTCATTTACCAGCTGAAACACCACACAAAAATGCCTTTTAAAACTAAAGGCCACACACACACTAATCCAAAAGGAAACTGCATCACTTACCAATTCTTGCCTAACAAAGCTCTATGGCCTAACTTATGGCTTTTGGCCAAAGTCTACCTGAGAAGTTAAGGATTCAAAGATGATGCGCTATAGTCATGAGCACAGAGACCAAGCACAGCCTTTTCCCTACAGGTTCTCAAAACATGTTTAATGCAGCCCTGAGACTCTTCTCATAAAAGAAGTTCTAATGATTAGTGGATCAATAGGAACTCCCTTATGAACAATCCTCATTACATCCAGAAACAATAAAAAAAAAAGGAATACACAGCAGGCAGACAGGCTTTAAAGTAAGGATAGATTTGTTCTGGCAACTGCAGATAATCAGTCTGACCAAGTCTTGGGCAAAGCTGGCTTCAACTACCAGAGTTGAGATCTGTAAGAGCTCTTACAAGATCCAAATTTGCATTAAAAGAAAATCCTGTACTGTGTATCTTCTATCATCATTCAACTTCAGTTTCTCTTACTCACTCTAACTACACTTGGTTGAAACATGTAAGCCCTATGAATTTACACTGCACACCTGCTCCAGACATGCATTAGCAGATACGCTCATAACCTAAGTACTGACCAAGAGGCAGCAGGAGATGAAAAACAGCACACAAGATACACCACTAGCAATACTAACAGCACAATGTTCCCTGTTCAGACTTAGTTAATGAACTAGGCTGCAGACAATTCAGGTAATTCACTTGCCAAAGCCAGCTTAGACCAGCCATTTGCTTACTATGTATGCAGCATTATGCTTGTAGCCATGAGATACATAGAACCGCTCCTACCCTTGATGGGGTGAGGTGGGGTCCTGTAGCTAAAAGCACCAGGCATGATCAGCAGAGTTGCTGAATTTCCATCAGCCAGCAGCAATCAGATTACAAAGACAAGCCCACTGCTTTATTAAAATTTAAGAGCACTGGGAAAACAACAATTAGTTCAGGAGCTCTGGTTTGTTCTCTCCTGTCTGCAGACATGTATGTACAGGTCTTGTGGAATTGCTCAGCAGAAGAACACACATCAGAAAAGCATTGTTTCTTCAAAGCATCCAATCTATTACGCAGACACAAGGACGAATATCTTGCCCTGATAAGATACAGGTGATAACTGTATTTGGGTGAATTTTAACATCAAAGAAAACAGACTGGCCCTAATGCCAATGAAACTAAGTTTGAGCATTTTGTGACATCCTATTGCACAGCACAAATCCAACATTATGTCTTTGTCTCATCACTGTCAACTGCTATCACTGGAAAGGGTTCAACCAGCAGAATATCAGCCATGTCCCATTGAACCCTGTTTCCTTACTAGTGCTACTGACAGCTGAGACAGACATCTTGAATGCTGACCTAAGCTATGGCATGGTGAGTAAATGACCTGGCACAAAGTAGAACCAGCTTTCAAAAAAAAACACTGGGGCTCCCTCAGCACTCTTGGGGGGCACTCCCAACTCACCCCATGAAATCCCCCAGATATCTTATCTTTTACTCCCACATCTGTCTGAAACAGCAACTTAACACCCCAGCCCCCATCAGTCCATGCACTAGAGGATGTTAGCAGAACACCAGTCTTGAGGAAAACATACTTAAATAGCATGACAACACAGACATGCCCTGAGCATGCCAATACGCCACACAACACAGCTGAGATTGCCTTTGCAAAGGGACAGCCGATTCCAAAGTAGGGAACTAATGTTTAAACAACCTCTATGTAACCCCAGGGCTTCAAATCCATATATTCCTTCTTTTGCAAGGGGGAAGAAAAAATACTACCAAGACTCATGCAGAAGCAACATGAAGAACTGTTTGACCAGCAAAGACTGACTGATCATCAGAGATTAAGACATCAGATACAATATTCCCTCCAAGCATTTCTTCAAACCACTTCTCTCAGCTTGGCAACTACATCCCATATAACACTAAAGACAACATGGAAGGATTACTTACAAGAACAGGAGACTAGGACCTTGTAAATTTAATTTTGGCTCAGCTATTGCAGAAGCAAGGCCTCATTTTACCTCATCCTGCCTCTGATAGATGAAGGACCTGCTATTCAGTACAGGCTTATGCAGCCAAGTACTCAGATACCCAGACATGCCTTTGGATGGGCACAGAGCAGATCCTGCTTGCAATGCTGAAGTGCTGGCATAAGCCATCAAAATGTACCTGTAAGGTACTGATCCTAGTGAAGATGATACTCAAGCATCACGGCAGAAGTGCTAAGGATTGAATGTTAGAACAGCCCATTATTAATCCCTTATATCCTTAATAGTCTGCCACTTTTGCCTTCAATAGTACTTAATACAGAAAAAAGTAGATACAAAAGAAATAATGGGAGAAAAAAAAAAGAAGTTAGTCTATTCTCCTCACTGAGGGAATATTTTTTAAACAATAATCATATCAATTTGTTGATCAAGTACTTAGTAAATCGGTTTGAAAACCTGACTGCATGCTACCACTACAGAACACACTACGCACCAAGCCTTGCATGGCTCATGTGGGTTATGTGGCTTACTATATTCATTAAAGATTCACTAAAACTGTTAGCAGGACTGTTAAGGGAACCATTCAAGAGAAGAAATTGGCAACCAATTCATTCTCACTAATTGCAATATACTTTTGTTTATCTCACACAGCAGCCAAATGCCCTGCAGAAAACAGCATCTTTCTAACTGCTTAGTGTAATAATTAATAGAATTAGGCTATTATGTTCTTAAAAATATTCAACTCACTCATTTTTCTAATGTAATACCTACTGTGTTGAAGTTTGACAATGCAGGAACCAAATCAATACTATCTTTTATTAATAAAATACAGAATATTTTAGCCATCCACCTTCAAACCAAGGACTGTTCAGCAATCCCAGCATGGTGGACTGGATGCTCCACATGCTTATGGAGTGCTGCACCAAACCCCAGAGCTATGACCATAACTCACGCAGACCCATCACTCTCTCTGCTCCAGTAAAAGAAACAAGGAAGAGTGGACAACACAGAGTTGACACTTAACAGCAGGAAGAAAAAATAAACCTCAGATTGTTTCCAAGCTCCAGAAGTACCAGATACATTGCAAAGTGACTCTGCTATCCTACATCACCACCACACCATGGACAGGGCATGCAGAGAGATAGTGCATTCCTCTGATTCTGGCAGTAACGGACATTTTCTTCCTTTTAAGACACCTTAAAGCAAGAATATCAATGCTCATGTGAGAATCAACAACCCTCCCACCACCTGGTAGTTTCCAGAGGATTTGGGGGCTAGATTGGAACCACTGTCTCCCCCAGAGAAGAGTTACAGCAGAGGGGTAGGGGTCAGCATTTTAAGTTTCTTACATTTGAACCCAGAAGAGTAGTTCCTATGCTGGAACACCAGATGAAGAATCCAGTACAGAACCTCTCATGTTGATCACAAGTTATTTGTATCACCACAGACTACCAAAACCAGCAACACAGCTAATAACATTAGGAGCATCTTAAAGACATACATCTTCACAAAGCTTAGGACAGACTTGTGAACTTGATCTTCATAAAACTCTTCAGTGTAGGACAAGTTTATTTTTAGCTTAATGGATGTACAAGACTGACTTCCAAAACAGAAAACACAACAGCAGTTCTATGTTTAACCAAGGACAAGAGAAAAGCTGCCATCATACGCTTCTGCCTGTCCCCTGCATGAAAGAGAACTAGTGACAGGGAAGAGAGGCTTACAGGTTTTGTAGTATCATCTAGTCTTATCTCTGCTCTACAGCCTCCGTCAGAAGATCAGAACAGGGATGAGAGGAAAGCTTATTGAGCTAGAACCTCATGTGGACCCTTCCTTTTCCCCTTGAAGCACATGATATGAAAAATCTAATTATCAGTTATTTTAATGCTGCAGTAATAAGTCTTATTATCCACCTGCTACTGTTATGCTGAAGTCCTGTGCTGTAAGTGTAGCTTGAGAAGTTTTCCCCAATAAAGTATTTTTATTAGAAAAATTACAGCGTAGTAAGTTTTTATATGCTAGTTATTCTTCCTGAAACAGCTCCTTTGTTTTCAGCATCTGTACTGACCGGATGAGTTTTACAAGTATTCTTTCCTCTTTTCCTTCTTTACCATCTCTTTCTTCCTAAAGAGACATAATAGTCTCAGTGGCTTGATCTCTAAAGATATCTTACAGTGCTTCTACAGATTTTTCTGAGAGGCCTATAGATCAGACCCTAAACTGCTGCAGACTGGTGATGATGAAATTTGATTTAGGCAGAGTTATAATGACTGGACCAGCTGAGGCTATGACCACACAGGTTTCCCGCTAAGATTCACACAAGGCTTGTCATTGCCAAAACATCAAATGTTTCTTTTCTATCAGATCAGGATTCAGATTGACTTATTCCATCATTGATGAGGATTAAATACATTTGTACTATATCCATCTTGTCATTTTTGCGACATTCCAGTACCTATGTGCAATAGGCAGGGTATTATTGGAACTGCTACCAGAATGAGCAGAGACAAGAATAACAGACCTTTTCAATATTTAATTATCTAGTATTACACAGCCTGCTGTGGATTTAGAGGAAATAATGCTCTGACTCATATGCTAGTCGTGGAAGTGTTTTTCACAACAAAGTAGCCCCAGGGAGGGGAGGAAAAAAAAGCCCAAACCAGCCACCCAGTGCTGAAAGCTGAACATCACCACCCTGCAGACTCCATTTCCAATGACGGTGCAACCATCCAGGTACAGTGAGCACTCCTGTTTCATTCTTAAGAAAGCCTGATCAGCTAGACTTCAGTCAGTCTACTCTCTCCTCGTCTTCAGTGCAAGGAATGGTTTAAGACACAGAGTCCAAAGATGGTTCTAAACTCTTCAGGGCAGGGTTTCAGACAGTGCTAAGCTGTATCCATTCCTGGATTAGATACAGGCTGCTCAAGTTTCTCATTCCCTTATGAAAAAGGCATCTTTTGAAACAGAAATAGTCATTCCCACCCCCAATATAAACTTCACTCTTTTTTTAATGTAAGATGAAAGCAAGACACGGTTCTCTCAAGTCACTACTGGGGAGAAGTTTCATATAGTATTTCTTGTCTGAAAGCCTAAAAGGCTTCTTCCTCTTCCCTCCACAGAGTATTACAGAAGATATTTGTTCATATATGAGCAAAAGTCACCAACCAATAAGCATTCATTTGCTATACCATGTTTAAAGGTCTTCAAAAATATTCCTACCACATTATTCCCACATAGCTGTTGTCCTTTGCTGTAAATAACAGAGCTACTCAATGAAGGGAAGTCCCTTCTATTCAGTTACTGTCTTAATATTGAGCTCACTGTTAAAACAACAGTTCCACACCACCAATAAGCCTTACACCCTAAAAAACTCAAAGAAGTCTCTCCCTTTTACTATACCTTTCATCTTTAATATAACTCCTACTCTGCAGCTGTGGAAAACCACACTGTAGTGCTCATATCAAACACTTCAAGTGCATATAATGACAACAGGAACATAGCAACACCCTCAAGAAGGAATTATTCTGATATAAATTTATAGTTGCTTGTTCTCCAGGTTCAAACTTTAATTATACTTTCACCAAGCAATATCTGTTCATAGATAAAAAAACAAAACCATTCCAGTAAAAGCAGACATTGGCTTTACTTGCTATAAGACTTTTCCTATACTTCTGAGTAAACCTTCCATTCAGGAAAACAGGCTTTCAGCTTTTCTACAGAAAAATGCAAAGAAAATATAAGAATAAACAGTATTTACATCGGAACACTAGAGACAAACACATCAAAAACAGATTTTTTTTTTTATAAGTGCCACCTTCCCTCTCCTCAAACCCTTAAATAAACTCACCTAACAGAAATCCAAAGCTATAAGAAAGGACAAGCATCCTATGTGGTACAACTTATCCTACCAAAACCTTCACAGACATAACCTTCTCCTGCCTTCTCCTCTTTTAAAGTCTTCTCACCTTTATGCATTAGCTTCTCTCACCCACAAATTAGGGGGCTGGGGCTCATTAGTGTAAAGAGAGCTGTAGATACCAGGTAGAACTTGTATCTAGTTAAGCCTGCTTTCTGTTGATTAGTTAAAGCACAACCTATTCATCTTCATTGTCACTATATTGCCTCACCTGAATAAGAGTCTTCAGATAACTTATGTTTACTGTTCCTTTGAGCTTTTAAGTGTTGGTATTATTACAGCTGTCTTTTACAGCTTATTTTCATTTTATTTGCAATAGTATGCATGTTAAAGCCTGTATAAAGAACCAGAAAAGGTTATTATATTTTTCCTTATATTTTAAAGCTTAGTTCTTGATCTCTGAATTGACTACTTATTATTTGAGTCTTCCTTCATAGTTCTTCTCTGTGTGAATTGATTTTCCTTTTTACAGATGTATTTAATAGGAAAACTGTTTGAATCTCTTCCTATCTTTTGGTGTATGAGACAATTCTTCTGTTTCTGCTTTGACCTTAGTTCTAGCTACTTGCTTTTCTTCTGTTAATCCAATTCTATTTTTGGCTATAGCCTCAGTCATAGTACAGTCTTCTAGACAAAGCACTGCCAATCTCCTTAATGTAGGACTTCCCTTCCCCCTTCTTCAGGTTGTTAATCATTCTGCTCAAAAAACCGATATACTAATTTTCTTATTAGAATTGTTTATGTAGGAGTAGAATTATTGCTAAAAAGCTGTTTAAACAATAAGCAATAATGCCAAAACCCAACAGAAATACAAGTTATAAAATGCCATTGTAAAAGTAAGCCTTTACAACAAATAGAGGATTAAATAAAATATTATGCTGTTTGTCTTTTCCAGAATATCCATGGGGATATTTCATAAGGTCTGACACCAACAAAGCCAGATGGCAACTATGAAAAAATGTAACCCTAATGGCTGCAAACTTACATGACTAAAGAAACCTTTTGTATACTATCTTCTACTTCGCAGCATCATACAAATACTGTATAGCTGCCTGTAATCTTCATATTGACCCTATGAAGCAGATAACTAAAATTCATCCCTTGCTCTGGAGACACTGATGGCAAAATACTTGGAGCTGAAGTGAAAGAGCTTTAGCTCCCCATAAAGACAGAAGCTACCACATCACTGCTGTCCTTCTCTCAGTAAATTTTGTGGCTCCTGCTTAGGGTACTAATATTTTATTACTGAATGGTAGCTTGTGTACTAATTCTGATTTTAAAAAAATACGATTGTTTACAGTTGCCAAGTCCTCAACTAATGACAGTGTACACTCCAACAGTACCATCTGCCCTGTCTAGACATGAACCAGGCCATAGAAATATGAAACCTATCATCTCATCAGTGGGTAAAACTGACATCCTGATTTGATTTGTAGCCTGTAACAGAATGAGGCAAAAATTCAGCAAGATGTCTGCGTGTAAAGTGCTGGGTGTCTTACAAGGGACTTTAAGGGGAGTTGCCCTCTGTGTCAAAGAGTGGATAGATTGTGAAGAGCTGTGTCTGAGGAACAGCCACAATCAGGTCGAGAGCTTATGGGTAAAAATCAAGGATCGTTCCAGTATAGGGCATCTCGTGGTTGCGGTCTGTGACAGGCCACCTGATCAGGGGGACCCTGTTGATGAGGCCTTTTTGCTCCAGCTGCAGGAGGTGTCCTGCATGCGGGATCTTGTCCTGATGGGGGATTTCAACCACCCGGATATCTGCTGGGATAGTGGCACGGCAGGTGGCAGACAATCCGGGAGATTCCTGGAGTCTGTCGAGGACAACTTCCTGGTCCAGGTAATAGATGGACCCACCCGAGGAGAGGCCCTACTGGACCTGGTCCTCACAAATGTGGAGGAGAGCATTAGAGAGGTTAAGACTGGAGGCAGCCTGGGCTGTAGTGACCATGCCTTGGTGCAGTTTGTGATCTGGAGGAATGTGGGCCTGGCTAAAAGCAGAGCTAGGACCCTGTGCTTCAGGAGAGCAAACTTCTGGCGGCTCAAGGAGCTGCTGAGTGGGATCCCCTGGGAAACTGTCTTTTGTGGTAGAACAGCTCAGTGAGCAGGGACATCAGTATGTGCACAATCCAAACTTCGATAAAGAGGCCTGAGAGTCCTCGGGACTCTCCTCGAAAATAGCAAAGGGAAAGAGTAAAAGAACTGGTAAACAGCAGAGGGGGGAGGAAGGCTCAAGGATGAGAAAGAGAGGGATATGCAAATGGACCGCATGCCAGGAGGGCAAGAACCAATGACCACTGGCTGCTGCTGCGTCCACACCAATCATGTTAGAAAGTAAACGCATGCAAGGCTTGGAATGCTATATATTCCCCCTGAATCCTGAATAAAGCGAACAAGAAGCTTAACTCATATTGAGTGTTGTCTTGATTCCGGCCAGCTCTTTGCAACAGTCTTTAAGGGCATGGGTGCAGAACAGTGCTGACAGCTCTTTAAGGACACCCTTTTGAGAGCGCAGTGGCTCTCCATACCCCAGCAAAAGAAGTCAAGCAGGGGAGGCAGGCGACCGTCATGGCTATACAAGGACCTGCAGCTTAAACTGAGGGAAAAGAGGGAAATGTACAGGAAGTGGAAGAGGGACAACAGCCTGGGAGGAATACAGGGCTGTTGTCCGTGTGTGCAGAGATAGGATTAGGAAAGCCAAGGCGCAGATGGAGCTGAACTTGGCAAGGGATGTGAAAGATAACAAGAAGGGGTTCTACAGGTACTTAGGCAGGAGGAGACAGGCCAAGGAGAGTGTTCCCCCTCTGATGAAAGGTAACGGGGAGCTGGCTTCCTTAGACATAGAAAAAGCTGAGGTACTTAATGAGTGCTTTGCCTTAGTCTTCACCAGTGGTCAGGCTTCTCATATCTGCCAGGACCCTGAGCCTCTAGGTGAGGGTGTGGGGAGTGGTTTCTGTCCCACTGTAACGGTGGAACATAGTCCGAGTCCTCCTCATGAAACTGAACGTGTATAAGTCCATGGGACCAGATGATATCCATCCTAGGGTTCTGAAAGAGATGGCTGATGTGGTTGCTGAGCCGCTCTCCATCATTTTTGAAAAATCCTGGCTGCCTGGGGAGGTCCCCGAAGACTGGAAAAAGAGAAATATTACTCCCATTTTTAAGAAAGGGAGAAAAGAAGACCCGGGGAACGTGGAACAGATCCTCCTAGAAGCTATGCTAAGGCACATACGAGACAAAGAGGTGATTCGAGACAGCCAGCATGGCTTCACCAAGGGCAGATCTTGCCTGACCAATCTGGTGGCCTTCTATGATGGAGTGACGGCTTCGGTGGACAGGGGAAGGGTGATGGATGTCATCTACCTGGACTTCTGCAAAGCCTTTTGACACGGTCCCTCACCACATCCTTCTCTCTAAATTGGAGAGGTGTGGATTTGAAGGATGGACTGTACGATGGATTAGGAATTGGCTGGCCGGACGCAGCCAAAGGGTTATGATTAATGGTTCTGTGTCAGGGTGGAAGCCGGTCACGAGCAGTGTCCCTCAGGGGTCTGTCTTGGGACCGGTGCTCTTTAACATCTTCATCAATGACACAGATGATGGCATCGAGTGCACCCTCAGCAAGTTTGCAGATGATACTAAGCTGAGTGGTGCCGTCGACACATTGGAAGGAAGGAAAGCCATCCAGAGGGACCTGGACAGGCTGGAGAAGTGGGCCCGTGTAAAACTAATGAGGTTTAATAAGGCCAAGTGCAGGGTGCTGCACTTGGGTCAGGGCAGCCCCAGGTATTCATACAAACTGGGGGAAGATCTCCTTGAGAGCAGCCCTGCAGAGAAGGACTTGGGGGTCCTGGTGGACGAGAAGCTGGACATGAGCCAGCAGTGTGTGCTTGCAGCCCAGAAGGCCAACTATGTCCTGGGCTGCATTAAAAAAGGGGTGGCCAGCAGGGAGAGGGAGGTGTTTGTGTCCCTCTACTCAGCTCTTGTGAGGCCCCATCTGGAGTACTGTGTCCAGGCCTGGGGCCCCCAGCACAGGAAGGACGTGGAGCTCTTGGAGCAGGTGCAGAGGAGGGCCACTTAGATGGTCAGAGGGCTGGAGCACCTCTCCTATAAGGAAAGTTTGAGGGAACTGGGCTTGTTTAGCTTGGAGAAGAGAAGGCTCCAGGGCGACCTCATTGCGGCCTTCCAGTACTTGAAGGGAGCGTATAAACAGGAGGGGGAGCGACTGTTTACGAGGGTGGATAGTGATAGGACAAGGGGGAATGGTTTTAAACTAAGACAGGGGAGGTTTAGGTTAGAGATTAGGAGAAAGTTTTTCACCCAAAGGGTGGTGGCACACTGGAACAGGTTGCCCAGGCAGGTCGTGGATGCCCCATCCCTGGAGGCATTCAAGGCCAGGCTGGATGTGGCTCTGAGCAGCCTGGTCTAGTGGTTGGCGGCCCTGTATATGGCGGGGGGGTTGAAACTAGATGATCATTGTGGTCCTTTTCAACCCGGGCCACTCTGTGATTCTATGATTCTATGATTCTATGATTCTATGATTCTATGATTAAGTTAAAACAAACAAAAAAAATAAAAAAAAAAAAGGTTCCAGTAGGTTTTCAGGGATCTCTCTACATAGAAGACGGCACTGATAGCCTGATAAAAGAGTTTGATGTCTCTCTAAACAACAGCAATCATGGCAGGAATGGCAAGTGCACAGACCCTGGGAACCTGGCTGTCTAGTGAACCAAAAGTACTAAAAGGACTACTAAATTATTTAAATCCCATTCTATTTAGCACTAATACAAAATTGTACTGTCTCAACAAAGTCGTGTCAGACCTATTATTGCAGCTGTTTTATTCCTATTTTTATCTCTTTGGGGTTTTGGCGAAAAGCCCTCAAAGAAAATAGTTTAGCTAATCAGCTGGTGGGCCAACACTTCAACAAAACCACCCAGCGCTGACAATGGCAGAATCATCTTCTTTGGACCCCTGGAAGAACAGTTTTTCTAGACAGTGAAAGTTTAGGATTGTTGAGGTCTCTCCTGCAGTTCAGGCTTGGAACACTTACTGCTCTTTCCCATGCCATACCAGATGCAATCCTTCGCATCTAACTCAAAGTCCAACCAGAACCAACATGGGTAAGCACACTTAACGGAGATGGCATGGAGTCAGTGACGGAAATAGATAATGACTTTAATCATTAGGCCAGGTGCGTCTTCTGTGAGACAAAATAGACTCAGCTCATCAGCTGCTTTCAGTGGAGATCCTGCAACTAAAGGGACGTTCTTGGATCTACGGTAGGACCTGGGATTGTGCAGATCTCCTATGAGACACCCCGTCAGAGGAGAGGGAATGGTAACAGGGGGATGCCATGTATGAAAGATGCTGTGTACATAGTCCCAGCTAACAGAGATCCGTGATAGAAGGGCTCCCTGGAATACATTTAGGGAAAGCATCATCTGTGTTATTGGGCAATTTTAGGTTGACAGCATACATTACAACTCACAGTAGGAAGCTCTTGACAAAGTGGCATTAGGAAGGCTGGGAGACACATGCCATCCTACCTCCTGAGTAGGTAATGTGTAAAACACCCTTGCGGTTTGACTGCCAGCTGTATCCAAAGGCTGCCCATATTCCAAAGTGAAAAAAATACACCAACTGGAATTCAGGATGTCAGGAAATATAGTCCAGGCAGCAGGACACTCTCAGAGTTTATAACTCTTTCTGCAAACAGTCACACTAAAATATTAAAAGGCAGAGGTTCTCTACTTATGTATGGTCTGTAGGGACACATGCATTCCCTTTCAGTAGTTCAGACTGCTCCCTCGGACAGTCGTGATTGTGCTGCTTGTTGTGACTTCATGTTGTCCTCTTTTGGCGTTCAGAGAAATTGATTTATTTTTTTCCTGTTGGCAGGACATTTAGGGATATTGACTTCCTCCTCCTCCCTCTGGCACCATGCTCTTCCATTATTTTACAGTTCTCATGTTACTGCCTTTATGTACTTTTTGCGATTTTCCAAAACAATTATTGGTCATTTCTGAGTAAGAAATTAATCTGAAACTCAAATGACAGCAAACATCACACAGATCATCCAAATCTTAGCATGGTAAAAAGGAGGTACTGGAATATACTACATTTGATAGTTGTTATTGTTCAATCAAAATCATATATTAAATACCGGTGCTATTTTACAACCTGCTCCTGGAAAGATCAGTATATACAGTCTATTTTCTGTCCATGAAATTCCTGTTTCTACTTGGTGTTTAAAAACACAGACCTAGAAGCAAAAGCCTGTTTAAAAGTTAAAATCCTCCTATTGCAGATTATTATTTTATAGTCCTTTACATATACTGATCAGCTAGGAGACCAAGTTAAATTTCTTTCTCAGCACTCCCTCCGGAAAGCTATCCTGAACAGTTGTCTGATATTTAGAAATCTGATTATTACTTCCAGACTACATGTCTGTGAAGGTTTGCTCTTGCACCAGCACTATCCTCTAGCTGAAAACATTTTTCTCTCTCTTGATTATATGTACAGAAACTTAACTGTCTAGATGATAGCTACGCTGACAGAAGCTTGTGTTTGGTAGCTGATAAGTAAAATACCAAAGTGTTGTGAAGCTCACAATAAATATAGAAGTATTGGTCAAAACTGAAATGACATATTCTGTCCTGAAGAGCTTCATCATAATCAAAATATGAACTACAGCGGCCCCTTCAATAATACGGTATGTTACGAGATTACATTGCCCTCACCCTTTCCAGAAACGTATTTTTAATTCTTCCTATTATAGGGGCTTGACACTATGTATAAAGACCTGATATTATGTCAAACTCAATTTCTCAAGATGGAACATACCTAAAATAACTCCAAAATAATGAGTTCCTCTACATATTTGCATGTTAATAAATTTACCAATAATTGCACTTCCCTTAAGTGTCTTAATTTGGGGCCCCAACCCCCAAAATGTTTTCGTTTTTTTCTGTAAGAAATCAACTCTTTCTCCTCAATTCTTTCAGATCTTTCTAGCACTCCTTTCTCTCTCTGAAGACTGATCACCCCCTTTTGTTACCCTAATGATCTTTTGACAGATCAGGTAAGCAAATTTCAGATCTGTAAATAAAAATACTTTCATCAAAAACGGAGGGTAAGAACCTCTTTACTTACTGAGGATTGTGGCAAGACTTCAGCAAGGGTCAGGATTTTATTTAAGGAGTGACAAGCGAATAGTTTCAGCGCAGGATTAGGACAAGTTTGGGGACAGGGAAGGAGAAAGACAGCACTCTCTCCTCCTGTCTGTCTGGTAGACTCTTACGAAAGCTCTTTTGCCCCCTACAACCAGGCAGACAAATGGCACAAGGATGGTTTCCAGGTGCAGACTTGTATTAATGAAATTCTGGCAAAAAGATTTGATTGTTAATCTATAAAGCAGGACTGGTCCTCTACCCAATCTGGGGAGCACCCGCATACACTAATTCCTCTGTCTTTCCACCCCTCTTCAAAACAAGGCACCAGGATTGAGGTCAATGTATTTCAGTTCAGTAGTCACAAGATCCCTGAAGCAGGAACTATTGCTGAGCCTTCCCAGTGATGCAGAAACATTGAGTAAATGACGATGGGTTTTCAGTTTAAAGCTTCCAGGTTAAGTTCCGGTTCCCATCTGTGTAACTCATACGACAGAGGCAGATGTAGCCTCTGTATCTGTTTCAGAGTTATGACAGTTGCTGTTGACTTTGCACATATTCTTTCAGCATCTTTCATCTCCCATTTACAAATAAACGGCATCTATTAAGTTAAGGTGACATCGCTTAGAGTATTTAAAGGCCTACAGAAGCCTGGGGTATTTGTTTTATATTTCCTTTTTATAAGCATTGGGTAGAATGTTCCTAGATCTCACAGGCACAGGACGTTAGATTGCTGTCACTGGGCTTTGTGTGAATAGGCAGAACAGTGCTGGGTCAGCAGGAGATAACACCTGAGCCCTCCTTCTATTCAAAGTAGAAAATGAGTGAGAGTGGCGTTATTGTAAGAAGATAAACGCTTTTGCTTTCACTCTTTATGACTACCTATCTATTTAATGAAATCAAATAAATGGGTTTGGCCATCTGCATTTGAGAGATTAGGAACTAAAAATCAAGACCTTCCAGGCGGTGTTAAACAAGATATAAGGCTGCCTTCTCTCCCTTATAAAACCTATACACTAACTTCAGTTGTATTAATCCAGATTCGCAACACTCCGAAAGAAGGTAGGTTCATCAGACCAAACCCTTGGCTAAAACAAACTGACATACTTTGTTGGATCTATTCTGAATTACAAGTCTGACACAATCATGGCTCTTCGATTTTAGTCAAGTGGAAAACAAATTCTCATTTATTTGCACTTTGCAGTGATGCCCCAGTGCAACCATTTCCAACTTGTTAATTAGAACTAAAAAGAAAAAAATCCTATGTGAGGGTGGAAAGCGATGGAAATAGATGTAAAAAACCACAGGATGTCTTGTGATTCTTCATCACAACATGAAGGTATTGCGACTAATTTACTGATGCTTCATGTTCTTTCTGATTTAAACTGGTTTTAGTGATCACTGGGAGGATAATTACATTGTTAATAAATGCCTCTAGCTGTCTGGAAAACCTGTTCCGAATGTTATATACAAGTATGTTACATTCTAACTACATGGATCACATCACTTCTCTAAGGCGTGCAAATAGATAGTTTGACTGGGTGACTCACTAAAATCTGTTATGTCAGCTTTGCCTTATGCCTTGGCTTGAAATACAAAACTTCGCATCTTCTGTTTTCAGGTGTTCTTGCTCCATTCTAGCTTCCAATATTCACATTTAAAATGTCCTGAATCAAGAATTACTGTTGTGGTAAGATGTGTCTCAACCAGTGGTCTGAGAACCAGAAGGTTCCAAACAAACAGGCAGGCAGCTATCCACTCCTTAGGCTGGAAAGAAACTGTCCAGGAACTTCCCTCCTAGACAGAATTAAGTACGAAAAGGTGGCAATAATGCTAATAAAAAATCTGAAAGCTTTCCAAATACTAGAAAAACTGTTTGAATAAGAAGTTTTCAATACTGATACTTCATTTTTTATTTTGCATTTAAAAAAAGAAAATGTTTATGCAATTTTACTTTTTTTCCTCAATCTTCCACCATGTCAACAACCTTTTGCAAGTTTTCCTTTGAGCATACCAGCTGAGAACTGGTTACCTAAAGCTCTCAGATGTCGTGTCTTATATACCTGCAACTGCTCCAAAAGGCTTAGCCAGAAAAGATAGGTGACTGAAAGGAAAACATTTATGTTGATAAAAAGCAAGCCACATTTAATGGCTGTCCCAGAAGCAGAAAGCTGTTGCTGCAGAGATGTTCAACTGCCTTTTCAAAGTCTAATATATTGCTCTGCTTTACCAGCTATACACACAAGAAAGATTTTGTTATTAACTATCCCTTAAAAGAACCTGTCAGCAATCAGGCTCTACAGACACTGTCTGTAACAGATATCCTGATATTTGTGCTAGTACAAACTAATTGAAATGTGCCACAATTCAACATGGTACAGGAAAACAAATATGAAACAGTAATCTATTACAGTAATAAAGCTAACATAGCCATTTAGAATGTTACTTCACAAGAAGCAAATCAGTCCTCTCAAATTCAAAGATTACTTAGAGGGCACACTTGACAGCTCAAAAAAATGGTCAAAGGGAAATGAACCACCTAACAATAGCACCATGTAGCAAGTCTACGGAGTATCACTTGACAACCTTCCAGAAGAGCAGAAACGGTTAACACAATTGTTTACAGGGCCCTCAGCAAGTCTTCACTACAATAAAAATGCCTTGTGAATTTGTAACTGATTGGAGAGTGATCAGTTCGAGATGCTGCCATCATTTTCAGATGATCATCCAAAATGCCAATGGGAGCTGTCAGCTGGGAACTTCTTGGGGAGGGAAGACTTAATTATAAAAAAAAAAAAAAAAAAAAAAAAAAAAAAAAAAAGACATCCATACCTTTGTAGCAGATGTTTTAGAGACACACAGCAAGGCAGAAAAAGCTATTTTATGGACAGCAGAAAAATCAGATTTGCAGATATGAATTTTTATGTGTTAGAAACAGACCAATAAAGAAACAGACTCAGATGAAGGCAGTATCCACCAAAAGGATACTAAGAGTAAATAAAGCTTCAGAAGAATGACAAAAGAGAACCAAGTACAGGAAACCTATTTTCTGAACTCCAAGATGCAAGAAGAAAGTTGTCATCAATCAAGCTAACCTAGATGTCACAAAGGAAATTAAACAGACACAGGTCTGTAACTTCTTTTCTCTCCCTAGCTATGCAGTGTGTATAGATTAAAAAAAATAACAAGAATAATAAGGGTATTGTTGGCTCATGGACTTCAGAAGTTGCTTAATACTCAAGTAGTTTCCTATGAGTAAACAGTGAATAGTTCCTGCAAGAGAAGCAACCACGCAGGAGGACCTTCTATGAAGCTTCTCTGAGAGAGTCTGTCATGCTAGAAAGAGGTCACTTGTCAACCCACTCTGAGACCAATTTTGGTAATAATTTCATTTAATCAGTCAAAAACACAAGACAGGTGAGTGGCCACTAGTTTGGACTTGCTCTACTTTGAAGACTGGAGAGCTACATACAGCTTACAAGTATCAGACTTAAAGAGATGCATTAATCCAGTCTTCAGTAACATATAAATATCAAACATCCTATAGTACAAACACCTCACAGGGCACTTCAGGGATCAGTGCAAGAAGTATTGCTATAAATTGGGAGCTCAGCTAAGCCAAAATCAAAGCTTAGATATACTAGTCAATCAAGGAAGACTGATTAGCCAGTGAGGTAGAGCTACAGAAGAACTGCTGTGTTATCATAGATGCAAAGATACTCAGTGTAAGTTTATCAGTAGTTAATAGGTGATTGATCAATCATGTTAGACACAGCATCAGTAGCTCTCTTTTACAGTAGGTGACTAGAACTGCACACATTTGTGAAAGACTTCTTATAGACTTAGTTGACACAAAAGCAACTGTTGGGATTGCAGAAGTGAGGAGAACAGGAACTCCATTTGCTTTGCCCTGTTAGTGTAAGCCTGAACAGCAATAGTATATGCCTTGTGACTTTAAGTCACACTTGTCTTATGTTTATCCCCAGTTTAAGCTAAATTTGAAAACACTGAAAAAGGTCTTTCTGAATGAGGAAAGGCTGAGGGAGCTGGGTCTCTTCAGCTTGGAAAAGAGGAGACTGAGGGGGGACCTAATTAGTGTTTACAAATATGTGAAGGGCGAGTGTCAAGAAGATGGAGCCAGGCTCTTCGCTGTGACATCCAGTGTTAGGACAAGGGGCACTGGGTTCAAGCTGGAACATAGGAGGTTCCACTTGAATATGAGAAAAAACTTCTTTACAGTGAGGGTGACAGAGCACTGGAACAGGCTGCCCAGAGAGGTTGTGGAGTCTCCTTCTCTGGAGACATTCAAAGCCCGCCTGGATGCGTTCCTGTGTGATCTGATCTAGGTGTTCCTGCTCCGGGCAGGGGGATTGGACTAGATGATCTTTCAAGGTCCCTTCCAATCCCTAACATTCTGTGATTCTGTGAATAATCTTAAATCACAAACTA
>WKFP01015549.1:1523205-1569878 GCA_011057875.1 Pterocles orientalis | reverse complement strand
AGAAAAAAAAAAAAAAAAAAAAAAAAAAAAAAAAAAAAAAAAAAAAAAAAGAATGCTTTAAATCAGTGTCATTTCTGAAGCCACACACTTCCATGTCAAAACTGCCTACAGAGTTAGCAAAGATCAAGACTATACTCAAAGTTTGCAGCAATGAAAATACTATACTGAACAACTACTCTTTCTGTACCCAATAAGTGCAGTTTCATTGTCTTGGTGGTATTGTAGGACCCTGAACAGACAAGCATGTTTCCTTACAATCATTTTACTGTCAGATGTTTTAATCCTGCAACGAATTACAACAGCACTACTGCCAAATCACACTAGCAGGGTGGTACTTTTAGATCTACCCAGAAAATTAGGACAGTGACCCAGCACAGGGAAGTTCACTAGAAGCAGATACTGCTAGGGAACTAAAATCTGAAACAAAAGTCCTGTGGAAAGAGAGTGGAGCAAGGAAGGAATGAAATAGTTCCTATAAACAGACAGTACATGTGTCTGTTTTCAATGGAGTTACGAATATAGTCAAATAATATAACATGAGAGCTCATATATTAGCTATACAGCGGAGTTAAAATTTTTATTTTTATTAAATACCTTTCATTAAATTCATCTCAAAGACTGAAGGTTAGTTAAATCTCTTCAACTAACTCTTAAATAACTGTGTTCCTCATGATATGAGTGGTTTGATCTTTCATGGATTTATTCATGATCTCACCTCCCCTGCTATAGTAAGGCAAAAAATTCTTCTGCCACACTAGTTAGGACTTTGTTTACATATGAAGTTATTCCACAGCAACTGTGCATACAACATCTTTTTCTAATTCAGTGTTATAAGCAGATGTATTTTAAATTCCATCATATCCTAACGTAAACTAACTGTCAGAGCAAGACAAGTTCTAAGGGAGTTACCCAAGACAGGAGAAGTTCAGGTTGTTCTTCAGTTAGCCCCATCACTGTCATCACCTCACTTCACAGCTGAGCAAGATCTCACACTGCTTGAAAAGACTCTGCTTTGTGCTACTGTAAAAACATAGTAACGTAAAACATGGGCTTTATTGTGATGAGGTCTTGCTGAAGAGGCATAATTATCCCTGGTGTTTATGGAAATAGGATTGGGCCTTTGATGTCATTGAGTAAGCTGCACATTACACTACGCTATATGCCAGCTAAACATGGATAAAAAAGAAACAGGAGCTCTGTAACACTGATATGAAATTACCACCACACAGTTTGAGTGTGTGCACAGATGCACACATACTTTAAAATTCTCATCGTGAGAAAAATTTCTCATCATAGGCTAGAATTTCTGTGTGCCAACACTACAGTTGCAATTGTCTTGCTAGATGTTTCTGTAACACTTGGTAATGTTAATGGGCATTAAATGCATTTGCTGAGGAAGTACACATCTCTGCTTAGTGCCCACTGTCACTACACCTGCCAGGTACATTTATCACAGCAGAATTGGGCTTTTGCTCTTAGTTAAACATTTAAATGTTAATATTTTGGAAATCTGCTAGCTCAGCACTGTGCTGACCCCTTTCATAGGGTTTGTTTGCTTAAAAATGCATTCAGGAGAACTGCTGATCTGCCTGCAAAATATGATGTAGATATCCAGTCAATACAGGTGACTTGAGTGAGCTTCACAGTGAAAGCTTTAGCCTTCACTGTGCTTCTTACACTGCCTGAACCTGACCTCCACAATACCAAAAGACACCTTCTGTGAAGCAGCAACAGTGATATATAAATGGTGCAAAGCTGACTCTAAATATTTCACCTATAACTGCTGTGTGTTTTACATATCGGGGGTTGGAACCACATGATCTCTAAGGTCCCTTCCAACCCAAACCATTCTATGATTCCATGATATATCTATAGAAATTATGTCTAACCTGTAAACTACTACAGATTAAAGCTTTGAGAAAAAATGCAAGTGTCTGAGTAAAATTGTAACTGTTCCATATGACACTTCCCAAGAGTTGCAATCATGGTGATGTACTATCACAGCACAAAAACAGGATCTAGCCCAAAGCGGTTCTTACATAGACATTCCTCCGACAAAAGAAAAAGATGGATCCTTTACAATCAGATTGCAGGAAGAGTCCAAGAGAGAGTTGCTGTTCTTAAGACCAAATACACAGCACAAAATATAAGAAAATATTTCAGGGGAAATGTAGATGGAAAATATATAAAAGGAGTATGGTTTCATACCGTAAACTGATGTTTATGTTTCAGCTCCTCATGTCCTGGGAGAAGATTCTGTCACTACCTTTACAATAAAAATATTTCTTCTTGCTGATGTGCACCATCGAGCAGTTGAAAAAACCACAGTAAATGACATCAAGATCATTTGTACCTTTAATCAACTCTAAAGTTGGAATTTGTTTTTTGTCCTAAAAATAAAAATGCTATTGTGTAATCATCAAATGTGTTATTGACAGTTGCTTATTTTTAGTGACTTTAAGGAGACAGGAAGGAGAAGAACAGGTTAGTCTTTGATGTTTGTGGTTCCAACAGTAAAGAGATGGAAACTTCTTTGAGAATAATCGAATCTAATCAATTTAGCTCACTGGTGCAACATTACAGCAATAAAAAGATTTAGTTGTACAAAGCAAAAAAAAAAATCGATTAATAAGCAAATGCATAAAAAAGGACTGATTATTTGAGTGGCAGAAGGTGACCTGTTATCTCTAAATTCTCCTCTTCACATCATCTACTCTTCTGTGAAGTCCTTTGTACCTGTGCCAAGAGGGTTTAAAACTCTACCAAATATACCAATTACATTTTATTCCATACTAGCACATGTGGCAGCCACACTACAAAATGCAAGAGGGTAGAAAATCACAATTGGATCTGACATGAAAAGGCATCATCAGACCATCACAGAGGTAGTGTTCTTCCTGACTGAGGAAGAACATCTCTAAGCTACTAAAATACTTTACACAGTATGAAAATAAATTTCTGTGACCCAAACTGAAAGCTAATACTTTAAGATTAACAAAAGTCCCTCAAAAGTAAACAGGACTAGCAAACAAGCTACAGGAATTTAAAGGAGGAAACATTTTCTCTTCTAAAAAGAAGGTAGAATATTCTGATACAAAGGTGCCAAGAAAACTGCAGTGGATGAAGACAGGGTTACCTGATCCTAGCTAAGGATGCTAAAAGGGTGACTAATGCCCGCTTCATGCCATTCAGATCAGAAAAGGTCTTCAGACTTTGCAGTGCCATCATATAACCTAATCTGATGAACTGATTTTCAGCTGACAGTGGCTCCGTCTCCAAACACGTGCATTTACAGTTGGGTTCACACAGCCCACAGCATCTGGGCTAAAAGATCTGGGTGCCTCAGGCAGTCAGTGCATGACTGAGGTTTAACCTAACCACCTAGATCCACAAGTATGATTTACAAAAGCTGAAGCTTAAACTCCTTCTGTGTCCAATGTTCAAGCTAAATACTCCTCAAGTTCCAAGCGCTCAGCATCTGAAGGGCTGGTTATGGGTAAGGGCACCTAGGTCTGGATTCCAAAAATTAGGTTGCAAACAGACCTGGTGAACTGCAGCTCTGGGAAAGGAGCCTCCCTGCCACAGCACAGGATTTCAGACTGAACTGCTGAAGTGGACACAACCCCAAGCACTGGAGAGTGGAATCTGCTTAACCGTGACTGTTTCATCTGAATGGCTTACGCTGAAGATAAGTAAAGCTGGTAATTTGCTAAATCCTACTCTGAAACCTTACCATTTCCTATGAGCTAGCATTACACACCTCTTTCCTTAGCATCCTGCTTACTTCAGCAGCTACGCAGAGAACCCTCAGGTTCTGTCCTTATTAGCAAATAGTGAGGCTAAACAGGGGAATATTAGTAGAGTGCCCAGGTTGTATAGAGGACCCAATGGGAAGGCAGCTTCTCCTTTAAACAAGATCTAGTCTGGTTCCATGGCGTAAACAGCCATGAGTGACTGGGGGACATCTTCCAGTTCAGCATTATCCAAAAGCAATCCAGCAAATGCTCTCCAGGGTGCTCTGAGATTTAACCCAAAGTAGAGTTGATAGAAAATAGGCTTCAAAAGCACATTCCTTATTCAAATAAAAAGTGCTGAAGGAGGATCATACTGCATCCTTACTCACCACAGAGATTGTACTAGGCACCTAAGTATTTTGCACAGGAACGGGTGTCTCATCCTTTTCCTGGACTTGTCTGTAAGTTACAATGTCACCAAAGCTTCAGCTATCCCTAAGTAAAATAGATACCACAAGCGAATTCCGAATGCACCTTCGTCCTACAGAAATCAGTGGGAGTGTTTTGGGACCAGAATTGTACCTTCAAATTATTCCATTTTTGTCTGTTTTCTTATGAACAAGTTGGAAAGCATTTTCCTAAATGAACTTCTTGAGAAACCTTACGACTTACCTCTCTGCAAGCTCACTGCAGTGCCTCACTCCCCAAGCCTCATCACAGGCCAGAGGCCCCTGACCAGGCCGCTGGGGTGCAAGGCACCTCTCCTCGCCCCTGAGCAGAGGCACACCAAGGAGTGATCCCCTCACAAACTCTCAGAACCAAGAGCAGGGGCACAACGCCTTGCCCCCTCAGCGGTGCTGCCTCCAGAAGGCAGCACCCTGGCTGTCCGTTGGAGGCTGACCCCGGCGGCTCAGGGAAAGGGGCGGCAATGCCTGTGCAGCACCGGGCCTGGACAGCCCGCTGGGGTGGGTGCCCAACGGGATGCAAGGGCCCCGTGGGGTGCAGTGCCTGGGGGGGCTGGGGGTGAGGAGGCCCTGCGGGTGTAGCGCTTGGGCCGGGGTGTGGCAGAGGAGCCCGGGTGCCCGGTGCCCGTGGAGCGCGGGGGCCGAGCTCTGCCCTGCCCCGCCACAGCCCGGTGAGACCTGGGGGGGCTGCGGCGCCTCCTTTCTGCACAGAGACCCCGCGGGCGGGGCGGCACTGCGGGCTTCCCGCCGCCGCCGCTGATACACCCCGGCAAGGGCGGCGGCGGAGGAGGGGGCACGGGCGGCGCGGCGGGGCCGGGACACGGAGGCGCCGTCTCCCTTCCCCTCACGCTCCTTCCTCCGCCGCGGCGCCTCCTCCACCCGCCGCTCCCTCCCGCCTCGCCTCGCCTCGCCCTTTCCTCACCAGCCGCGGAGTGGATCTTGGAGGATTTCCGACGCAGGGACATCCTCAGCGCCGTGTCCAGGCCGGCCCTGTTCGGCATGCTGCGGCCGGGGCAGCAGGCGAAGCCCGCGGCCGGTTAGGGCTGCGGCGGGCTGGCCATGGGCCACCCCTCACGCAGACGCCGCGCTGCGGCAGCGGCCTCTGGCACCGCCGCGGCCTGGCTGCGGGGGCGGGCGAGCCGCTAAGCCCTCGCCGCGCTCGGCTCCCCGCCGGGGGCCCGGAGGTGCTCTCCTGAGGGGGAGGCTCGGTGCTGCGGCGGGTGCTGCGTCCACTTCCACCCCTTCCCTCAGCGCCAGGGCCAAGGGCAACCCCTCCGGGCGCAGGGGCTGCCTCTCCTTCTCCGCCCGGCACGGCAGAGGGGAGGCCCGGCCCGGCCGCGGCTCGCCGCCGCAGCCCCTGCCGCCCCCCCGCCCCGGGTGACAGCGGCCTGAGGGGCCCCGCAGGGACGAGGCGGCGGGCACAGCCGGCCGCTGCCCGCCTCCTCACCGCCGCCTGTGGAAACAGCGGCTTCCTGGGGGCCGAGGGAGCGGCCCGGCCCGGCCCGGCGCCCTTGTCCCGTTTTGTAGGTTACGGGCTCGGTTTGGTTCCCCAGTGCCTCACATCGCTGCCGCCATCTGTACCTCCGCAAGGCGCTACTCCTCTGGTAATACAGCCTCACAACTCCATGGGCCCAGTGCGAATCATTACGTAAGATACGATAAAGTCTGGGCCTGGGTGTTTTTTTGAGGTATCTGTCTGAAGCTGACATTTTAGGCACATAAAGCATCCCCGCAAAGCCCCTGCTGGGATCAGGATCCTTAACCGGGCACCTTTGTTGCACTTAGAATCTGGCATCACTGTGGCATGCTGCCAGCCTCTTCACAAAACACACCGTTCCTTCTCAAAATACCTGGTAAATCAAGGATAAAAAAGAAATCAAGAAAGATTAATCAATATACCACTTTTACAGTGTTTAACCCTACTGTGCAAAACATTTGCAAACAGAATTTACCTACCAAGGACAAGCAAAGAAGGAACGAAATTGAAGGGCACAAAATTATCTACAGAGAAGCCTCTCAACCTTTACAGATGCTGGTCTCCGTCAGGCATAGCTAGCAGTAGTTGCCACATCTTAAGGGGGTTGCCTTCTCTACTAGGCGAGCTCTCAGGTAGGATGGTTTAAATGAGGCAGAAGCTCCCACAGAATGAGGATGTATTGAGTTTTGGGAAGATCTTCAGCATAAGAAATGGTCCCAAATAGCTTGAAGGTGTGTGAAAAATGGGCCTAAATCTGTGTCTAAACCACTCTACTGTACGGAGTTGGCTAGCACACACGATGGGGAATTTGGGTGTTATTTTGAAGATCATAAATAATGCTACACTGCTGAATCTCCCCGTACTTTGGTGTTCTCACATATAATATGGAAAATGATACTTTCCAGCTACAACTTCACAAAAAGCTGCAAATAGAAATTTTGTTAACAAATCACTTTGCACTTTGTAAATGCAAAGCAGTATAGAACTGCAGCATTTTACACTGACTTAACTGAGTGAATCATAGTCCACCTGGAGACATTTGCTTTGGGACAGGACTGCTGCAGACATATATTCCTTGACCTGTGAGAAGCTTTTACTCTTGTGGATTTTATCATTCTGGGAGAAAGCTGGTCCAAGAGCTCTTGTGGATGAAATCATCCAGTAGGGGCAATGCCAAATGCTGGTGTTGCCGCATGCCTTTCCTGTTTTAAGACCCTGACTTAGAGCTGGTTATTTTCATGAACATGGTTTTCTCCATCACCTTACTCTTTCACCTCTCTACAAGTTATTTACTGTTGTGGTGAGTGTTTTTGCACCAGTAGGAATAGCCTGGAGAAAATCAATTCACAGATGTTGTTAGTTAGTAGACAAATTACAGTTCATTTTGGGTTCAAGCTGTCAAATCAAAGGAAGGAAAGTGCTCCAAAAAAAGAACCATAAAAGAATGGCAGCTCTCGGTTTCATGTTTACATTTTCTTTGGAAATTAACCCTCAGGTGAACTGTGTTTACAGTATGCTAAAAGTATTGTCAACTGTAAGCTGTCAGCACTGTCAGCCTGCAAGCCCCAGCAACCGCTAAATGCACTCATTCCTTCTCGTGGGCTGCCCTTGCTTTCACCTCTGCACCCTCAATGTTCTGGAAGAGTGCTCCAGCTAACATCCCATCTGGCTTGCATCTACGCAGGGCTACTCAGTCATGTAAACTTGACTACTCCATTTCCTCAAAGAGATTTGATTACCTAGACCACACTTATTTCAACAAGCCTGAGATGTATCCCTGTGGAAGCAGATCCCTGAGCATTAGTGACCAGGCATCTCAGTGATGCTTAATAGCATGGAAGAAACAAAAAGTATCTCTGCCCCTGCATAAAATATGAGTATCAGAGGACCTGCCTGCAATATCTGTGTCCAGTTACAAGTTGATATAACCATACACTGAAGTCTAATGGGAAGCCAAGTGGAGAAAGTGGACTGCAAAAGCGTCTAAGGAAACCGGGTGTGCTGGATAATCTCAGTAACTGAGAAAGAACCTGAGTCCTGCTCAGCAGACTTAAGAGTAGAACTGGCAGGAAAGCTAAGAGTGCAGTCCGGAGGTGAACATGAGCTGGTTGTGGTTCTGAAAGCTCACGTTCATCACTAACCAGATGACAAGTAGCAGGTTAGACCTGAATTTTGAGCAAAGAAACAGTTCACCTGCCCAGGACTCACCTTTGTCATTTTGTTATGCAAGGCCTGTCTTTGTCATAGCACTGATATGTGCTAAATTGTATATATCGGACCACGAGTCATGGCAGTATGATTCCCTGGGGTCTGTCATAATGGCTCCATGGTTTGAATGATGTACTGAAAAACAGGAGTTGGTATTTTCCAAATTACAGTGTGCTCACTTTTCTAGTATTTATAGCAATGCACTTTCAAAGAGCTCAGTATGCATAATAATTATTTCAATGTAATAAATAAAGCAAAAGCAGGAAGAATGGTCCTGTGGTTAATGTGCCAGGCTGGGAGACAGGATATCTTTATTCTATTTCTGACTGTGCCAGATACCATCTGGGACCTTGAAAAGACTGTTAAGCCCAAATTTCCAAAAGATGCATCCTTTGCTACAATTACTGATGTTATACACAAAGCTTGATTCTGAAAAAAACAAACAAAACAAACAATCCACACCCTACTCAGAAGTTATTATTAGTATAGTGGAAAACTTAACAATCTAATTGAAGAACTATTAGAAGAGAGTGAATTATTACAGGAAAAAAAAGGAAATAAATCAAACAATGCTACTGCAAATAAAAATTAGAAATAATAATGCAGTTAATTATTTTGTAGACACACTTTTCCTGTCTATCCTTTTTCTGATGTTGTGCTTACCCTTCCAATGCCCCTCTGGGATGCAGGGTTGGTAGTGCCAGCCTTTGTTAGGCAGTGCGTGTTGGGGCTGCAGCTGATCAGCAGTGTCTTCCCAACAAATTCTTTGCTGAGAAAAGCAAAAAGCTATTATGGGGCTATTTCTGTATGTTTTTTAACACACCTTTACACCTTGCTCTTTCTTCCTTTGTCTACAGCTCCACATTACATCCAGTTTGACTGTATGTGATGCCATTTATGTATGTTACCTACTTGTTCTTTGTTCTTTTTGTTATCCCTAAACCAGCTTTGCCCAGCTCCCAGCTCTGCATTGCTTCTGCTGACTACTGGGGAGCTCCTTACTGCCTGAGTTCTCCAGTATCAAGGCTGTGCCCCTTTTTTTATCATCTGATGCCTCCTCTACAGTGTCTCATGTCCCCACTTTCAGGGCACTCTGATGTCATACCAGGCCTGCATTCCTCTACACTCCATCATTATGTTAGTTATAAATATCTTGTTCTACACAGTGTAACTGCTTGTCACTATCCAGATAAAAGCTACAGTTGTACCATACAAAGTTGAGCAAAAGTAAAACAGTTAGACACAGCCATTAGAGATGTTATTGCTACAGCTAAAGAAAGTAAAAAGAAAGCTGCAGGCAGGTCACAAAAAGCTCAGACAAAAAAAAAAAAAAGTCTGAGTCCTGAAGCCTTGCAAAGTCAGTACAAAGCCTGTGGCCTCCTTCAGCGATGATGTTATTAGGCTGCAGGACTAGAGTAATCTCAAGCAAGTTTTCCTTGTCTGATTCTGATGTCTTAAGAAAAAAACCACAACAGACTGTTTTGGTCCTAAAAGAAGTCTTTGTTCTGGGGTGCTTTGTCCTTGTTTACATGCATAGGATCAAAACCAGCATGATGCAAATTATATGCTGAGATACATGGGAGGTATCTGTCATTCATCATGATGATTTAAAGAAGGTCAAAATGCCAGTGCTTGCTGTTTGTAGATTCATAGAGGAAGCTACTTCCAGATCCAGAAAATGTGCTTAGCATCACTCAAGAAAATACAAGAAATAATTTATGATTCTTCCTCGCAGAGATCCCATATCTCTATATATTGATACAGGACATGACCATTAATACATGAACATGTATTAATGCAGGCATGGCCACCTGTAACCTCTTAAAGGATCCAATAGTCTCCCTTACTTTCTAGTGCAGAAAAGGTTTCACTCAACAATGCACTGCTCTTAGAGTCAACCACAGCCCACAGACTGAACCTGAAGGTGGAAAAAAATTATGATGGCTTGCACATGCAATGGGTGCATGGGAGAGTGGTGGCAGGGTGGAGGACAGGTAAACCACTACCTATCAGTGCAACAGTGGAAAAAAAAGTCAAATATTTGGAAATGTGAGCATCTTCATTTTTCAAGTCCCATTCAAAGCTCATTCAAGGTTACACAGTTCTTTCCTCTTATTTCCAATGGAAATTTTCCATCAATGGCAAATAATCAGCACCAGGCACATCAAGGTTTTCCAGATGACTTCTGAATAATAACACATGTACATAAAATTACAGTGAGCAGAATAATCACATTGACATGTAGGAAACTGAAATTGGTACTCATTTTGTAGCAGGAAGTGATCTGTAATTTGCCTGAAAAATACTGGAAAAAATGAAAAATACTGAGCCCTTTCTATAATAACACTAAAAAAAATCATGAAACTAAAGAAAAATAATGGATTTTTTTTCTAGTATACTCAAGACTAAGTACTTATTATAAGAAATGTTGGGGCTTCTTCACACCTGCAAGTTAATTCAGGAAACAAACCCCAGTGTTATTACTTTACCAAAATAACTTTGCATTATTTTAAACATACATTAGAAATATGATAAGCTAAATCAGAACAAGTAATTTTTATTCCATGATAATGTTGTCCACAGAAGGAATTCATCAGGCTGGCAATTGATGGAAAACTATGTGTAGAACAGATCTTACAAATGCTCTTCACAGAAAGGACATATGGTACAGTAGACCATAGTTTAGACATTCCCTCAGCTTATACTGAGCATAGTTAGTAATTAACTATTAATGAAGAAAAAAATATGTTCTTAAGCAAAGAAAAATAATACTGAATAAATTAAAAGCTTAATAAAGAAAAGTTTAATATTAGATTAATTTTCAGAATATAAATGGCTGTCAGAATGCATTAGGTGTATTTTCATTAATTTCCCTCACTTCCTTGTCCAACAGCTAGGTTGCTAGCTAATGGGAGTCCAATATTCTCTGACTTTGTAATCAATGAGATTGGTGCAAAGGGAATCTAAGGCATGCTGTCCTGGTTTTGGCTGGGATAGAGCTGGTTTTCTTTTTAGTAGCTAGAATGGCTGGGAATGGGCTGGGCCTTGGTCAGCAAGTGGTGAGCAGTTGCACTGTGTATCACTCGTTTGTATTATTATTATTATTAGTTGTATTTTATTACAATTATTAAATTGTTCTTATTTGAAGCCACAAATCTCCTTACCTTTACTCCTCCTATTCTTTCCCTCATTCCCTGGGATGGTGGCAGGTGAGTCAACGGCCGCATGGTGTTGGTACCAGCTGAGTTAAGACCACAAGACATGCATATAATGCTGCCATATGATTTGATGGCACTTACTTTATATTGTTGCAAAAAAATACAAAAAAGCAAAAGTTGGTCCCAGCCAGAGGTGTTCAGAAAGACTGAAAAGCATCTTGGGAAAACTGACACACTAGTTAAGATTAAACCATACTCTGCAGCAACTGTGTAAATGTTCCAAACCAGCTCTTATGGCCAGGACATCATTTGATTAGGAATAGAGTTCGGTGGATAGTATATTAGTGACTTACACATTATTCAAAATATTTAGATATCAGAAAAATTAAAATGCCATGTACAGAATAGAATAAGTAAAAAATAAAAAAAAAATAATTTTAAAACCACTGAAATAGAATTAAATATAACATAGTGGCATTTTGCATACTCTAGGAAGCAGAACACATGACAATTCTCTTTTGCAGTGTTTTGGACAACTAGGATCAAAGGCACGCTGCTCTCTGCCCTTCTGATGGTCAGGAAACACGGTGAACTCGTGCCCTGCAAAAGGTTTCTTCCGTCGCTGGGAGCCGTTTCTGCAGGCTGGAAACCTGCTTCTTAGACACCGGTCTCCAAGCATCTTACAGAGAGGCGTTACCATCATCCTGTGCCCCCAGGGCAGATGAGGAGAGAGAGCGAGGCGGTGACGTCCTGGGGATATCTGGAAAAACAAAGCCCTGACAGGGAACACGGACGCGCCGCGGTGCTCTGCCGTGGGCAGCGCCTTGCCACCGCCGCTGCCGGACCGCAGCAGGCCCCGCGCGAGCTGCCGGGCGCCGGCGCCGCTCCAGCACCTCGGAGAGCTCCCGCCGGCCGGGCTGGGGCCGGGGCTCCGCCTCCCGCCGTGCTGCTCCCTCCCGCCGTGGGCCGGGGAGGACACCGAGGCTGCGGCGGGGTTTCACCCCTGCTCGCGGGTGTGGTTCGCAGGGGAAGGACGACGAACACTCCCGCCGGGGGCTGTGCTCGCTGGGCAGCGGGGAGGTCTCGGCAGCCGCCGCCGTTCGGCCGCTTTTTTTCGTGCAATGTCGCTGGTTGTCCGGTGTGCGAGGGTTTGAGGACTAAAGGGCACAATGAACCGCGTAACGGACTGAAAGCTGTGCCATTGATATTTTTGTTCAATTAATTTTGCAGTTGGCCTTGCTTAGTTTTCTTAAAAATTTTGTTATTTAGGAATTACCGATGCTGTCACCACCGTGACAGTATTCCCACGCCCAGCGAAGCAAAGGCTGCCGTGTAGCGCCAAAGCAGCCCCCTGCTTTCCCTGCCCTGCCCCGCCGTGCTCGGGCATCAGCACAGCACCACCGGAAATTTTTTCCGCCAAATCTTTGTTTTTTGCCTTCCCTGTTAGAAGAAGTCGCGGCTCGGAGGGGGGAGCAGTGTGTCTCCCCTCGCTCCGCGGAGCTCACGGGGCTCCCCGCACTCCCCGGACCCTTTTCCCTGGTCGCGGTCCCCTTTTGGGAGCGGCTTCAGGCAGCACCGCCAAGGCAGCCCCGGCTCCCTGTTGTCTGGCGCCCTCTCCTGCTGAGCGGCACGGCTTCGTTTTGGAAGCTGGAGGTTTAATCTGAGTTCAGCAGGTCCAGGCCGCGCGCAGGGATGAGCCCTGGGCTGCTGCGGGCCCCCGGTCTCTGGGGCTCCAGCCAGGCTTCTGCTTTCAGCATGCCTCTGTCCCCAGCAGTCCATCTCACCCACATGGTTCTGCCTCCTCCGCGTCTGCCATCATCACAGTTAGGATGAGTCACAACACGGTATTTTCTGGGCTTTAGGGTGTCTCAAATTGCGTTGCTCTCAGGGGCATCTCACAATCTGGTTCGTTTCGTGAGGTGGGAAAGGAGTTATAACTTGTTTCATGTGATGGGCCAGAGCACAGGTACGGATGCAGGGGAATAATGTGGATTGAGCAACAGAAATCAGCTGGGAGGCCAGAATCATTGTCCGAGAGTCAGGTGCAAGAAAAAACAAAACAAAACAAAACTGAACTCTGTGGACTTGGAGATGTCTTAAAAAAATAAGGGGCTAAATTTTAGAAACCTTTTGATGAAATAACCCCAAACTTCAGTTTTTACTTCAATCCCACATCAAACAGAAAATTTCAAGAAAAACAAACTAAACAAATGGAATGTAAACAGTCCAAATAGGGAAAAGGTCTCAGCTGTCATATACCGGGGATAGCCCCCAACTGTAGTGTCTATACAATACTAGTCATAGAACAAACCTAATCATAGAATCATTAAGGTTGGAAAAGACCTCAAGGATCATCAAGTCCAACCGTCAACCCAACACCACCTAACTCACTAAACCATGTCCCTAAGCATCACATCTACACGTTTCTTGAACACCTCCAGGGATGGTGACTCCACCACTTCCCTGGGCAGCCTGTTCCAATGCCTGATCACTCCTTCAGTGAAGAAATTTTTTCTAATATCTAGCCTAAACCTCCCCTGGTGCAACTTGAGGCCATTTCCTCTTGTCCTATCACTTGTTACTTTAGAGTAGAGGCCAGCATCCACCTCACTACAACCTCCTTTCAGGTAGTTGTAGAGAGTGATAAGGTCTCCTCTCAGCCTCCTCTTCTCTAGACTAAACAACCCCAGCTCCCTCAGCTGCTCCTCGTAAGACCTGTGCTTCAGACCCTTCACCAGCTTTGTTGCCCTTCTCTGGACCTGCTCCAGCACCTCAATGTCCTTCTTGTGGTGAGGGGCCCAAAACTGAACACAGGATTCAAGGTGCGGCCCAACAGAAAGACCTGAATCCAGACACACAATAATTCTAACTTAATCATTACACTATGATGCTTATATTTTTTTCCTCATGAATACATGCTTTTTCCCGCAAAATTCATTTTATGTACATATATGTGTGTGTGTGGATATACACAGAGACATAACCTACACTGCTAGGCAAGGAATAATATGATTCTTTACTCTCACTGTGTGCATATTCAAGGGAACTGTTACACATACGCACACTATAACGGTATGCTCAGACACATACTGGCATTTCCTGTTCTTTCACTGTTTACATGTACACAGTTAACATTGAATGAATGGAATAAACTGCATGCAAAATATGATTCAGAATCAGTAAAAGGAATAGTACCAGCAACCTAAGTGCTCTATTCATGCGTCACTCACTCAAACAAGGGCAAGACCTCTGTACTAAAATAGCAACACGGTATGCTTTCCTGAGCACACATACTTGAAGGTAAAGGGATAAGCCATTATTAATGTAGCTCAAACCTGCGTGAACTTAAAAATAGCTCACAGGCTGTGTAAGGTATGTCAAATGTTCAGCACACTAGAACCAATATTGTGTGAGGAAATACATTATAATGGAACTGGCCTAGATGAAGGCCAGATGAAACAAAAAGGTTCAAGATAGAAAATAAAGTGCTTTTATTGGAAGTAGGAAGAAGTGATCTGTCCCACTTTACTCAGGACAAGAACCCCAACTGTGGGTTATAAAAGCCTGAAGTTTGGCCTTTATAAAGAATGGCTTAAAATAATGGGACAATGTGATCCCACATATCCCCTTATAGCTGTTCAACCTCTAGAAGAAAACCAAAGCTGTGTTTGTTTTGTTTCATTGTGTATATGTTTCATTCTTGCACTTCAGGCAATTCACATTACACTGAAGATAAATTTAGTGGTGGGATAACCACCTTCTGGACTAAGTGTGAATGCCAAGGAGCAATTTGCACTGAGTTGGTATTTGATGAACCTGCTACAAGTCTCATTTAGACTAAAGTCTAGTGTAAGCCCAAGGAAAGAAAGGATATGGAAGAAATTTTGCTTTGAGGTTCCAAAAGGTGGGCTAACCCCATTCCTGCTGTAGAGGAGAGCAGGTGAAGGGAGGGCTGGAGGATGCTGGGCAGTACTTGCCTGGTGTTGATGGTTTTTGTGTATAGGCTGAGATCAGATGAGCTGCACAGCATCTTAGGAGAGCAAATGACACATTTCATTTTAAGGACTCATCTCTGAGTGCTGCACTATTAGTGTGCCCCTTTCTTTTGTTGTGTGTGCTGCTCTGATCGAAGCTGGGTATGCACAGCTCCGCAGTTATAGCCACAGTGTATGACTGGATAATGTTAATGCAGAGCTTTCTGCCATTTGTCCTCTCTCTCCTTTAAAATGCCGCAGACCGCACTTTTGTATGCTAAGTGCACTCAAAAGGAGAGTCAAGTCTCACAGCCTTTTCAGTAACTGGTAAATCCTACAAATTCTGAATCAACTTAATGTTTCATTTCAGGGGTGTATGCTGAAAGAAATAGTCCTTAAATTTTGATGGTATGAGGAAACTGGCAAAAATACTATCATTTATGAAATAATAATCCAGAAATCTCCTGAACTGTTTGTGCTCCGTTGCATGGCTCTTCCAGCAGTTATCAGAGTGGTCAAAGTTCCCCATGAAGACCAGGGCCAACTTTTTCTAGTTGTCTGAAGAAGGTCCCATGTACTTCTTTTTCCTGATAAGGTGCGCTATAGCAGACACCCACTACAGCATCAACCATGTTGGTCTGCCCACTAGTCCTGACCCACAGGCTCTCAGCTGGCTCCTCATCCATCCCAATGTGGAGCTCACACATTTCTACTGCTCTCTCACACGAAGGGCAGCTCCTCCCTGTTGCCACCCTGGCCTGTATCCTTCCTAAAGAGCCTCTATCTATCCATTGCAGCACTCCAGTTGTGTGAGCAATCCCACCATGTCCCTGAGATCCCAACGAAGTTATAGCCCTGTAACTGCACACAGACCTCTAACTCCTCCTGCTTGTTCCCCACACTGTGTGCACTGGTCTACAGTCACTTCCACTGCTGATTTCCCAGAAGAGGTACGACAGCTGTCCCCACCATGCTGTCCTGTAGGCAATTCCTTGTTTGTGTGCACATACCTGGAGGGACCCTACTTCACCCTCTTCTGTTGATCAAGAGTTTTCACCTGTTTCCATCACCCTGCACACTCTGCTTATCAATTTGATCCAACCACTTCTTCACTTGGCTGTGGGTTGTCCTGTCCCTCCCTGCAGCATTTCCAGCTGGCCTGGCGGTCAGGCTGGTTTCCTCACCAGGTTGGTTGGGCTCTGATCAGCCACCTGGTAGTTACTACATGACTGCACAGGCTTACTTCAGCAGGAGCTTGGGCATGAGGAAACAGCATCTGCTTTTAAAAACAGAATAGTTATTTCCTTTTGAGGCAAAAACATGAAGTGGCAGGACATAACCTGCTATAATTTACCTCTGCCTTTATACTTCCAAATTTGCACATGCTGCTAAGTGTCGTGTCAATAACTCCAGAAAACCGTCCTCTCACACATGCCTCTGGTTCCTGTCTTTACATACTTACATATTTATTTTTCATACTAATTAACAGTCTGCCTTATATCACTAGAACTAGGCTGTGTAGCTCTGCTGGCTGTACAAATTCAGCCATGTTTATGCCAGATCTAAGCCAAACCTTATTGTCATATTTATATCAACATAATTTAACTGTGCCTGTGGCTTAGCAAGGTGTCTGATGCCCAAACCTACCTGACAACTTATCCTCTATGTTTCAGTCAAACTATCATATTTCTTATTCTGTTTTCCATTTAGCTGTTGTTTTGAGATGAAAAGACTACATTTATAATTCAACTGTATATCAGACAACAAACCACCTAATTAACTAATTCCCTCCTTGTATTTCTAGAGATCTAAAAGCATGAACAGAATGACCACTTGACACTGAGTCAAGCCAAAAGAGTGTGTGCAACTTATGGCCATACTGCTGCACAGGTCATAACTTCGTGTGTTATTTTCGTTAAATCAGATGTCTGACAAACCTCTTGGGTCCCAGCACTGTGAATCTATGTTGTACATCTTGCTTTTCACCATTCTCTGCTGTTGCTTTTCTGGTTTATGGTGCAGTGTAAAGCAAACATCACTGTTACGGTACAAATATGTCACAGACCTACTGAAACACAAAGCCAGTATGATGCCCTTGTATTAGTTTTGGAACTATTCCGGAACATACTGTGTTCAATAAACCCTGAAAATGAGACTATGAAAACCAGGAGCAGCGATGCCCCTATTATCCCAAATCTTTCCCCCTTTCTACACATGACTCATATGAACGTTTCAGTAGTGCCAGAGGTAAGTACTTTGTGGAAATAGTCTGTTCCTAAGATGAAGGAGTGAAAAAAAAGCTTGGAAATGGTTACAGGTGTACAAAAAGTTCTAATGAACATGGAACAAAAAGTTGGAAAGAGTCTGAGGAACAGGATGAAATTAAAACACTTCTGCCCAGTTTGCAGTTATTTGGTAACACAGGAATCCATTTCTACATCATATATTATTAAAAGAGCCTATTAGAGGGTCATAATATGAGCTAAATAGAACCACACATGCAAGAAATGAAAAAACTTATTAACTCAGCCTGATAGTTTTCTGTATCTTTCCAGGGGCCCTGTCCAACCCAGCTCTCTGGGGCATTTTCAGCATTAAGGCTTTCTAGAGAGGCTCTTAGTGCTGCCAGTTGACCTGAATTTAATATTTCAGTTGAAATAAATTGTTATATTTTAAAACGTCTACCCACATTTTGATATTTATTACCATATAAATATTTTTCTTAATGTCACCAAAGTCATTTAACATGTCACTCATTGCTTCCAGAGACAAAGCTAGCCTGATGCCAGTACCAATAGCTGTGTGCCCTGAAGCAGGAAATGACCAATAGAAAATGTCTATTGGTGACAAACCAAAGGTGGCTCAGAGGACATTTCCTCTAGTTTGAGGCTATAAGGCTGTTCATCTTAAACATTTCTTTATTTTAGCTTTCTTTCATGACATACAATTATGTTTATGTAAGCTACATCCTGTTAAATACCTGAACAGAAGACAGATGGAGAAATAGATGCTCCTTTGAGAAAAAAAAAATTAAAAACTAGATGAGAAGATTTACGAGCACAAAGCAGATTGTTCTCCCATAGAAGTATTGAAAAAATCACCATGAAAAATAAGCATCGTGAAATAACTCATTAAGAAGTAGATACTTCCCTTAAAGACAGGAATTTGAAACCATGCAATAAAGAAGACTCCAAAGCACATAACAAAAGACAGGGGAAGTTTTGCTAGCAACTCAGCAAGTCAGTGTGACTCACTTGGTGCTCCGAGAGGCCACATTTGCAGGGAGAGATAACAATCAGTACAGAAAGGTACTAGAAAGCCAACCTCAGATGCCATGGGCAACCTTCATTCTCACATTTCCCAGCTTTGCCGTACTCAACAGATGTGTGAGTGCTCAGCTGTCTTTTCCCTTGCACTCTGCAGCAGTGTCACCAGTGGTGGCATGACTCTGAAGAGGTTCATTACCCCAACCAAAGAGCACCCTCTTCCCTTGACTGTAGTTAACTGTATCACCTCAAGTCTTTTATATCCAGTAAGTGTCATTAATTTTATGTAGCCTTCTAGATCTTCCCTGTATTTTAGCCTTCACGATAAACTAACAGGCTGCAGAAAACTCCGGCCACCCAGAGCTTCATAGAATTGGATGCAATTTACCTTTGACTGCTATGAGAGGCATAAAAGCTCCAGACTTCCTCCACATAAGCCATCAACCTGACGAATAAGCATTCTCAGTGCATATTGAAGGGTATTATTGTCACTTACTAGATAGGCACCTGTCTGCTCTGCCAGTGACAATCTTTTCCCACCTTCTGCACTGGTGGGAGCTGGCACTGCCACAGCTCCCACTGCTCCTGCCAACACGTGCTGCTTCCTTTTGAACTGGTAGCACTCAAAACTGTCTGCTCAGCAAATTAAACACCTACTATCACCTGCAGGGATGTACCTCTCCTCCCCAGGCTTCCCACAGAGTCACAGCCTCCTTTGGGTGCATTCACCTGCCCTGGCGTGGGGTCCCCCCCAGGCTGCAGGTGTATCTGCTCCCCCATTACCCTCCATGGCTGCAGGGGCGCAGCTGCCTCACTATGGGCTGCACCACGGGCTGCAGGGGAACCTCTGCTCTAGCGCCTGGAGCACCTCCTCCCCTCCTTCCCCACTGACCTTGGTGTCTGCAGAGCTGTTTTCTCTCCCATATTCTCACTTCTCTGCTGTTCTCACAGCAGTTTTTTCCCTCTTAGTAACTATGTTATCCCAGAGGCACCACCACCATTGCTGACGGGCTCAGCCTTAGCCAGCAGTGGGTCCATCTTGGAGCCGGCTGACACTGGCTCTGTCGGACATGGGGGAAGCTTCGAGCAGCTTCTCACAGAAGCCACTCCTGTAGCCCCCTCGCTACCAAAACCTTGTCACGCAAAGCCAGTACATCTAATCACACTGACACTGGGTACAGGAAGATGTGGCACCATGAATGAGTGGCACAGACAGCACCTGTTCCTCAGTGGGAACTGTAAGGGCCTGATGGGTTCTGGTTACACCCCACCACTACTGCCCTGATCTTGATGCTGATGTAACCTGCACTTGCTGGAAAGCCACCAGTAAAATACCCTACCTGCACTACATTTGTGCCTTCTGTTGTGCAAACTCTGCGTAGTAGAGGCTTGAGCTGAAAAGACTATGACTCCCCAAAATTTCTTGTAGCAAAGGCAAGTTCTGGATTTTTCAAATCAAATATCCCCATCTTGCCACTTACTCTGCTGCAATGAGAGAGCATACAAGCAAATTTTCAAGCATTTAACTCTCTGAGGCTGAACTGAAACCAGGCACTAACATTGCACTGAGTTTCTAGGCAAGAGATGAGGAAATAGAGCCTCAGGAAATAGATGGGCCTGCTGGCTGGCCAACTGGGACCAGTACCTGGTGCTAGCTTCTCTGACCCCCTCTTCCACCTCACAGATTAAACAAGCCTCTACTTTCCTTCTTAGGACCCATGTATCACGTAAGTGGACATGAACATCCCATTGCTATTTACTTCAACAGAAGCACAGAAGCCTCCAAGACTCCCAAAAGCAGCTCATCTCTCAACAGACTTCTGCAGTGTCACCAGCTTCTCATGATCTTCTTGCCTATCCCCTGAAAAGGGGTGCGGGTTTGACCCAGGCTAGGCCACCTTCTCAGAACACCTGGAAACAGCCAGAATTCAGCACCATGAGAGGCAGTTTTCTGCTGCAGGCCTGGTTAACAAATATATGGTAACACATACTTCCTAGTAGACATTTTTATAGCAGTAAGAGCTAACTTCACATTAACTGACTGATGGGCAGGAATCGCACGGATGACCAAATCATCACACACACTTTAAATCACAAGCCTGAGAAGTGCAGAATCAGTCTGACAGGTGAATGTCTCATGCAACAGATGACGCTGGAAATGGTGCAAGAAAAGTGACTGTGTGGACCTATCAACACGTATAGGTTACAGCTTCCACATTAGACACATCAAGTCAATAAATACATGAGAGTCCAAATTTATTTTTGAGGTTTCTTGTACAGAGCATGGTGTTAAGTTTGCACAGCCTAACTTTAGCAGTGTTCCTGTGACACAGAAACCTGGCTGGGAAGTACCTATCTCCTGTGGCCTTCAGTGAGAGCCATAGTAAGCCAGGAACAGATAAGACAGAAATCAAGCTCACGAATGGTGACAGATACAGTTCCAGAGTAGTTGAAGTGTTACTTTGAAAAAGGAGAAAAGTGTGCTTAATGAGAGCTGTTAGAACAAGATGAGAATTTCACTGGGGGAAAACTTCTAACTGGGAACTGAGAGTCAACTAAATTAAATGAGAATGTCCATAAGAAAATGTAGATTACACTGAAATTTCAAGAGGAGGAAGGCACACAGTGGATTACTGGATCATTTGCATCTTAGTGGGAGAGATTTACAAATTTAGAAATTGTGGAGATTTACAAGGGTGGGGGAGGAAAAAAACAGAACAAACCTGTGGCATTGTAGGTAGAATTTGAACACCTGGCTTTGGTATTCCTTTGTGTGGAAAAGGACTAACTGAAACTCAGCTACAAATACTGAAATCCCCAAACTCCAATAATGTGTTAAGAACTGAAATTTTCAAAACCATATTTTCAATATTACAGGAAATGTTGATCTAAGTAATAAATGGGATTTCAAACACTTTTGTACTCCATCAATTTTCCAGACTCCTGTACCTTTAATACATTTATAACAAGAACTTTTTAAAAACAAACTTATGTGCCACTTTGAAATGTTGAAGTATTATAACTTACTCAAAAACTATCCGATACTGCAAAAATAAAGCTACTAATGGCTAAGCGAGTGATGTTACTCACAAGCACTTGCGTTAGTGTCTGAACCTCAGGTTATTCCAGCAACAGCAGACTGCAAAACAGACTGTACCTCGCTCTTGAAAATGAATGTGATGAACAAATACACTTCGATGCCTTCCCAATTTTAGAGACAAATGAGTAGACAAAGTGTCTTACCATCATGCTAATTTACATATTGGAGACTTTCTATTTCTTTTAATGACAGGCAGTAACATTATAAAGCTGTCCTGTGAAGGAGAATATAGGCAAAGGCACATTTACATGAAGTATATGAAGAGTAAACAAGCATTATTCATTTCTTCAGCCTGTTTGCAAGCAAAAGAAAGGATGAAATGTTATTAGCTCACCTAATCAGATGGAATTCAGGAATAACTAAAGGAATTTAAGAATTAACAATCAAGCTTCATTCTGTCAGCACTTTACTTGGATCTCAAGTTCTCCTCAACAAGTATCAGCTTAAGGACAATTACCATATTTATCTTAAGAAATTCTTCATATTTTTACCTCCAGCCACTTTTTATTTAAAAGCAAAACAAAACACAAATTTACTGATTAAATAGCTAGAAAGAAATGGTTAACCTTTGAATTAGAAGGCACTGCTAGTGAAATACCTGTGCTATGGGACATCTTACAAATGACCAGAAAAATAAATAAATAACAACTGGTAAGAACTGGAAATGGTACAGAATTACTAACATATTAGAAACAAAGACAAATCACAGGAGGTATGGTGCACAAGGGCAGAGAAAATTTGACTTGCACGACATACAAAATAACCCAAGACAAAAAAAAAGTACACAACAGTACACCCAAAAAAAGCATGCAGTAAACCCTTCTAAATTAGCAATTAATATTCAGGAGAGTGATTGTGAAATCTTTTTTTCAAATCTTGTTAAGATATCAGCTCAGTATTGAGCAGCAATCAAAAGCAAAACCAGAATACAGAGAGGAAAAAAGAAGTGTTGGTATCACCATATAATGCCTAATGCATCTGCATCTTATTCTGCATAAGTACCAGTTCCTCCATTTCAAAAGAGCAACAAGAATAACTACAAAATAATAGCTTCTGTATTAAAAAAAAAAAGATTAATTAAGACTTCTCAGTTATATATAAAAAAGAACCTGCAATGGTGAGCCAAAGGCTTCTCATCAAGTTTCTACCAATGTGGCACTTGAGTCAGGCAATTTTCAAATACAAAGGAAAACCATAAGGAGACAAGGAAGTAGCAGAAGGCACAAATGTATTTAGATACTGTCATCAGGAGCTAACAAAACAGCAAAAAAAATGTATAAAGTAAGCTAGTTCTGATAATCACATTTAAATCTCCTCACTTTTTAATATGGCTAAGGAGGCACTCAAGAAAGGTATCAACAGTGTTTGCAATAATCAGCAGTCCAAATTACATCAGAAGAGATCTTAATCATATCCTTAAACTTATCTAAATCTCTTAAGATAATTTCTTAAAATACTTTTAAGGATAAAAAGCACTTCTGTGGAACTTTTTGACACTATTTTTTTCCCCACTTGCAAAACTGAAGTAGACATCCAATAGTTTAACACAGGATTTCATAGTTTCCCTTCACAGATGCCATGAGCAGATGTTTTAACTGAAGCACCTGGCACAGAATTACATTTGTCAAGGCCACCTGTAGGCAGAAAAAGTCAGGACGACTTCTTCATTTTCAGTATTCTTCCCACTGCTTGGAATATACACACTTAATTTAAGAGTATTGCACAATTCTGCCTTGCTCTAAGGATTGAGATGCACATTGCTCCAAAGATGAGCTTTGTAACGTTCAGCTTACTTCCAGAAGCCTCAACAGTGCTGTGCCTTGCATTTTATCTACCATAAAAGCTAACACACACATTGTTGAAACTCAAGAACATAGCTGGGGAAAACCAGGGAAAGAATAAAGTGAAAACTGAGACTGAACACCAAGAATGATAAATCTTTGTACCAATCTACATGCTATGGCTCAACAGTAATTCACACAAAGCCTCAAATTAATTAGTTTGTAACTTTATTTCTTTATAAGTTATTGATATAAAGTTTAATATCTAATTATACAGTAACCTGGGGACTTTAAGGGAAGCTTATTTAGTGTCTTTTGCCATTTGGTCCTCAGACATGTTTTAAGAGGACTAATATTACATGTGTACCTTAAATTTCTGTACAAAACCACTTCAAGCCTTTGTTTTGTTTATCTGAGTAGGATGCACAAAATCATGCATATTGAAGATAATATAATGGTCATGGAAATATTTCCCTCTTTAAACTAAGGCAGTTAAAAACCCATGAATATAAATTGAGTAATTTGGAAGAGCAAAAAGGCTTCCTCAGTGCTCATGTATTCTTTGAGCAAATATCATGTTAAGACACGCCCTCTTGGAATTATTATTGATTTAATTGCTGTCTGCATTGAAAAAGACAGTGATTGTCAAAGACAGCATTTAATTATGTACATTTTATAATGTCACTAATCCATCCACTTTTGAATATGAATTCATCAGTGTTAAGCATTGTGTAAAACCACATGCAAAAACTGCCATAAAAATTTTAAAATAGAACAAAATTGGCAGGTTTTTGAAAAAGATATTTCAATGTTAAAAAAAATATACTGTCTATTAAAATGAGCACTTCAAGTAACTTAAATATCTTTAGCAAACATGTCCAGCAAGTGACTCTCTGTAAAAGAAATTGTTCTTAGAACAAAAAGCTAACGAATGGCTATTTAGACACTAATTTTTCAACACAGTGATGGGTCTGTGTGAAACAATTTGTAATCTAAATAAAGTGAGTCCATCACACTGTTAAAAAAAACCATACATTAAGCAGGACAGATTAACTATTGCATTTCTGTATTTACAAAAGTGCTTAGCATAACAAAATTACCTAAAAAAATATAAACTTTACCGATATCATTTGGTTCTATGTGTACTCTTAGATCTGCACTTGGAGAAAAATAGTATTTACATTGCTAGGTTTACACAACTTTCCTATTACTTTTAAAGAAATTTAACAAAACTCCCCACACAAACGGACCCCTATGTAAATCAATTAATTCCATCTGGCTCATCATAAATAGAGCAGGAGCAAATCCTTGAGTACTGAGCAGTATAAATAATTCTAGCCATTGTCTGTGGCATTAGACCCCAATACAGGCTGCCGACAAATTGGGCAAGTGGAGTTTTCAGAAAGCCAGCGATCAATACAATGAATATGAAACTCATGCATGCAAGGTAACTGCCTTAGCTTATTCCCTGTTACATATTCATTAATGCAAACACTACATGTTTTACTTATTTCATTTTCAGTGTGAATATCCCCATAGTTCCGGGTAGAAAGATTGTCAATTTGCTCTTTGGTTAAACCTCTTAAATGATCGTCATCCTCATCTTCATTCAGGAGGAAGAAGTGGGCAAGTCGAAGTATGGTCAGCGTTCCATTTTCCACTAGGTTGTTAGCATCTTGAGACTGCCTGTTATCTTGGTTTTCACTATTGCGAACATAGCGTTGAATATCATCACTCTGTCCGTTTGTTTCCCTGTTGCCTTCTACTGCATACCCATTTCTAGATGAAACCTCACTTGGATCACTGGTATTGTTTGCTGAACTCGAGTTACTCTGCTCTGACTGTACTTCTGGTAAGTGATGACCACCTCTTTGCACTTCCGAGTTCGATTCAGTTTCCATTAAAGAACTCAGTTCTCCAAAGCCTGTCATAATTTGTCTAAGGATTGATCGCAGAGCCACTGATGAAGGTTCACCAAACCCAGTTTCTGAAATCCGACGAAGAGGTATCCGTATAGTGCTAACATAGGTTCGAATACCCGCACGTTCTGATCGCGATATCGTACGCCGAAATCCTCTGCTGTCACTTTCAAAGGTAACTGTGTTTTCTGCCATTCCCACTCTAGAACGAGTTCTACTGGCAATGCTGTCCCGATCTCTATTTTCTCCAGGACGAATTCGTCTCACCTGAAGATCTAATGTAATTGTTGGATGCCTTCTAACAGCAGCTACCGGTCTGCTAGATTCCTCCTCTTCCAAAGTTATTCCCAAGGATGAGGCTGCACTGGAAAGCTGAGGAGTCTGAGTGTTACCTCTTGCTTGTTCTGTGGCAGTTTGTGGAGAAGGCTGAGCTGTTTGTCTCCTGCTTCTGTTGACTTGCTGTGCATTTCTATCCTGCCTCGGCCCATGTTCCTCAGAATGGGCAGTGTCACCCTGCCTTTGCAACGGAGAGCGGCTTCGACTACTTAAAGTAGACCTCAGCCGCAGGATTTCTAGTCTTTGGTTTGTACTCATCTGAATATTAGTTCTGGCTCTACCTCTTGTGACTCCTGTAGAAGTACCTCTTTCTGGCATTTCTCTTTGTTCACCAGTAGCTGCAGAATTATGTGTTGTATTTGTTTGGGAAAGGCCTGTCAGCTCCCTTGTTCTACTCATGAGCCTCCCTGAGATTGGATGAGAAGCTGCTTCAGAGCTTTGTGCCACAGAACTTCTTACCGACCTGGTCCGTGCAGTGCTTGAAGCCTCACTGTTTGCCCCTCTTGCGGTCCTTCTCCTTGTTCGTGGGGTTACTGGGCTGACAGCTCTTCGATGCTGTCTTTCTAAATACATTCTGTTACTACCTATACCCACATACTCCTCACCGGCAGTTTCAAAACTGTTATGCTCATGATTTATGTTGATTTCAAGACTAAATCGAAACTCCCCACTGCTTGGATTTGTTCGACTCACAGCCCTCCAGGTTTGGTTCCCACTCTGTCCACTGCGAGTAGCATTTCCTGTGTGACGAAACGTGTTCAGCCATTCAAGCAAAGAGTCACCATTTGAGTTTTCTCCAAGAACATCAGAATCTGAGAAGCAAAGAATTGCAAACATTCATACAACTGCACACTCAGTATAGAATCACAGAATAGTTTGGGTTGGAAGGGACCTTAGAGATCATCTAGTTCCAACACCCCTGCCACAGGCAGGGACACCTCCCACTAGACCAGGTTGCTCCAAGCCTCATCCCTGAACACCTCCAGGGATGGGGCATCCACAACTTCTCTGGGCAACCTGTTCCAGTGCCTCACCAGCCTCACAGTAAAGACTTTGTTCGTAATATCTAGTCTAAATCTGCCCGCTTCCAGTTTAAATCCATTACCCCTTGTCCTGTCACTACACGCCTTGTAAAAACTCCCTCCCCATCTTTCCTGTAGGAAAAGTACCCCTTCAGGTACTGGAAGGCCGCTATGAGGTCTCCCCAAGAGCCTTCTCTTCTCCAGGCTGAAGAATCCCAACTCTCTCAGCCTGTCCTCATACAAGAGGTGTTCCAGCCCCCTGATTATCCTTGTGGCTCTCCTCTGGACCCACTCCAACAGCTAAATGTCCTTCTTGTGTTTGGGGGGGCCCAGACCTGGATGCAGTACTCCAGGTGGGGTCTCACAAGAGCAGAGTAGAGGGGCAGAATCACCTCCCTCATCCCGCTGGCCACACTCCTCTTGATGCGGCCCAGGATCTGGTTAGCCTTCTGGGCCACGATCACACACTGTTGGCTCATGTTCAGTTTTTCATCTACCAACACCTTCAAGTCCTTCTCCTCAGGGCTGCTCTCAAACCATTCTTTTCCCAGCATGTATTTGTGCTTGGGAGTGTCTCAACCCATGTGCAGGACCTCGCACTTGGCTCTGCATACTACAATGTGCTTGCTGGGCCCTGACTTCAGTAACATTACAGTAGCAGGACAGCTACCTTGCTGTGCTAATGCCATTTTGCTGAAAAAACACTATATGCAAAAACATCAGCAAAACTCAATTTTTGTCTCACCAGCAGATACACAGAAAAATTAATATGTCCAGATGGCCTCTTCTGAGAAACTGCTTGGATTTAGGTAGTTCAGAGTCAGTTGTATTTGTCCTGTATTTGTCCCTTGCTCAAGCTATCAATTTCAGGGCATCCTAGTCAACTAATTTTGATAAAGCAAGGTAAAGTGTGATAGATTTTGTCTTCTTTTGAAAGCCATTTAAAAAAAAATGTTTTCTATAAGCTGTGGAATAAATGATGCACAATTTTGGCAGATTTGCTCCTTTTGTGCAAATATACTCTTTTCCTACTACAATATCCACAGCTTCATTCCTATATCTCCTCCAACTATGGGCTCAGGAACAGATACAACTGTTGTGCTTGGTGCTAACCACATGTACAAAGAAAGCCAGTGGTCATGATCACAGTGAAGGTTTTCCCTAGATTAAGCTCTCCCTACTTTGATGAAATCTGCAAAGCTTTGGTATCTTTGTTTCTGAGTTGCCTATTCTCTTCTAAATCTGACTAGAATTGGCCAACTGATTAAGCCAGTAATGCGGGGGAAGTGAAGACAGACAGTGCACATAATACAAACCTCACTTCATTAAAACAAATGGAAATGAAACAACAAAAACAACTAACAGTGAAGACATTAACCATTTCCCAATTAACTTCTTTCCTGTTCCAACTTCTCTAATACATTATAAAACCTTTTAAGAACTCTAAAGGATGAAAATTATTTTTGTGCTATTAAGTTTGCTAGCAAAGGGAAACTGGAAAAAGAGGAGAAATTAACTTGTGGCTGACATAAATCAGTTTTCATTAAGTATTTCAAGTTCATTTTCATATCATTAAGAAATCTCTCTTACTTTGAAAACATTCCATAGAGGTACAATGCAAAACAAGACTTGAAATGGCTGGTACTGAAATCCATCAGCATTTCTCTTAAATATCTGTACAGAACAATATTTATGCATCAAGTACTATGTGCATATATATATATATATGAATGAAGAATGTTTACCTCCAACAGTTCTACCTTCACCTTCTCTGTTATCTGGATCAGTTTGTGATGCCAGTCGCTCCTTAGCGCCCTCCAAGCGTTGTTGCAACTCTTCTGCTGTTATTTCCCCTGAAATAATTTATATTTTGATAATGCTGTTAGATAAGACATCATGATGGGCTCAACACAGCCACGCAGAAATAGTATTTTCTACCTTGAAGGAAAATCTTCAAAAATTAGGTAAAATTAATATAACCACAAATAAAACAGCACTAGTGTGAGATTGTAATGCAGGTACACAAACAGAGGAAGTAGGTACTAGTGCAGGAGAAGAAAAGATGATGAATGTGTGTCAAGAGCACACCAACTTCCAGCAAAAACTCAAGAGTCCCCCAAAATTGCCACACATCAACAGATATACTTCAGCATACCAGATGTTCATTATTTGGGTTTGGATACTACCTGTATACAGAGATGTTGAAGGAGTTATATTTTTAGTCCAGCTTTAGTATCTATTCAATTTGTTAATTTTACTGGATATCATTAATTTTTAAGGAAAATTGAGGGTTTTTCCCTTCCTACAAAGGCACAGACGTTCAGGCCACTTGAGTCATACAGCCACATGCTGTGCCTGACAGCAGTCATGTTACTTCACATTATAACCTTTCTACTGAAGGTATTCACACCTTACCAGGAGTGCCAAGGAGGTTTCGGTCTCTCATTAACCTGTAGTCTTCTTCATTGAGTTCATTAATGAACTGGTAATAGGCCTCCTCCCTACTAAGGCGCTCCAGCTGTCCTTGTCTCTCATCTTCACCATGACTGCGCTCTCGTGAAGATGCCTGCTCATTGCCATTTCCCGCACGGTGCCGAGAGCGATCCATAATGATAACACCAGGCTGTCCTGAACAAAACCAGGTTAGACTGAACAGTAATTACAGTAAGAATTTACCAAGTCTACAGTAAAAAGTTCCCAGCATTTTCAGTAAGATTAGTTTATTAATAGCTAAAGATTATTAAAATGAACCAAGCTCCATCTTATTTGCCAAGTCAACAGTGTAGTTTATTATTCAAGTATTTTGCTTCTAGCTTACTCAAAAATAGCTAGAAGACCCCTTTGCTCACTGAAAGGACATACCAGCTGGTACAGCAACTTCAAAATGAAAGAGCAATGACAGGTTTGTTTTTTTTTTTAGCTAAATAAGAATTTTCTAGAAAGTTAAAGGAGTAACATAAAATCTATTTCCATTCTCCCAAGTAAAATACAGTGGCAGCATGGAGTATTTAAAAGCTAAAATGTTCACTGAAAACACTGTCCTCTAATTATTGGACTATAATTACCCAGTATAGACTTCTGACAACCACAGCTACTACTTTAGAGAAGACTATCTTCCACTTGAAACATTTACTGGCAAGTAGGAAAGACTACATTAGCATCTCAGTCCGTACCACCCCTCACACGGCACAAAGCTACAGATACATTTTTGACAGAGTTTTGACATTCTGACATTACTGGTATATTTACCTTGTGATCTCTAATCCAGGGATTAGCTAACAAAAGGATACCCATCTCCAGGAAACTGTTGTAAAACAGAAAGGACTACACTTTACCCACAGTTCTTCAATACTTTCCAAACATTTAACCAGTGGGACCACACTATTAGAAGGCTGGAATAATCATCCAGTATCAGAAATAGGCATCACCTCTGTTGACTGCCATGCCATTACCAGCTCTCTTGGGTTAGGAGTCAATCCTGACCCAATCAGGTCTCAGACCACTCCCCAACTTTTCTATTTCCTAAAGAAAACCTGTTCTTCAACGCTCAATTTGAAAGAAGAGAAAGTGAAGTGTTATCCTTCCAATGGGGCTTCCCATTTACCAAAAGCTACCTGTAATACCTGCTGAGGCAGACACCTGATAGATCACTTCTCTAAAGAGATCACCAGGACAGAAAAATGAAGCCATAACAGCACCATTATGCATATGCGTAAAAATAAAATTATTGGGTAAATATTTTTTTTTGTCAATTCACCACCATATCAAAGTCACTTCAAGTATTAGTTATGGCGAAAACACAGAACAGCATTCTCAGCATGCTCCCGATCCATAATTAGTCTTTACAGGAAAGGTGATGAGATAACAAACAGACCACACCAACTAACTATAAAGAGTAAATCTTTATCAGTGCTGGCATATGTTAAATACACCTTTCTTATGCTGTTTGTGGGATCCATTCTGATGTATCCTCGGTTTCCTCATTTTCCACCCCATATGCTACTTCTTTCCCCCATAGGTAACAGCACTTCCAAACAGCCCTTCCCAATCCTATCACTCATCTGTCTTCTGTGTCCAATATTGCATTTCAATGCATTTAAAACTACTCTCCCAGCTCTAGAACTCACTTAACTGAAAAGAAATAAAACCTGAGTACCTCTCCTCCAAGACATTTTTTAGTCCCATAGTACCCGGGCAGGGTTTAAATTTACTGTTGCCCTCTTGGCTCAGCCTCACAAGCTGTAGGTAACCACTGACTTCCATCTCCCACAACTGCTGTGTTCCAATCAGGTCACTTCTCATATCACATTTCTAAACACAAATATCTCAGCCAGCTCTTTATCTACTAAGCTGCTTTCTTCAAAACAAAGGCAATTCCTCCCCTCTCAACACACAGTTCACACTAGTATTACCCTGATGACACCCATCACTTGACTATTGTCACAAAAATGCACAATCCACACTGCATTGAATATTAAAGTGCCTCTGTCCCAGATGACTTACAACTTGACACAGGTAAAGCAGGAAGGCGAAAGAGGACAGATGAAATTTCGTTTAGTTTCAGCGTAAGGTTGCTATTTACATGAAAACCTTAAAACAATGAATGACGACCATAGTAAGTCAACCAGCTTTCTGGATATATATTTCTGCACGGAAAAAATAACATAAATTCTTAAAATGAAAAGTCCATCACATGTAGTCCTCCTAAATCTAAATTTAAACTGTTGCACAAAAGACAGGTTCTTTAGTTTTCACTTCTCATCCACAGAAAATCTGGAAACCTCTTCTTCAGATTTTGTGGGTGGCAGAAAAAAATTACTGTTTTGTTGACAATTGTACTGTAGGATGATTAGTCACTCTCTTTAAATGACTAACTTAGTAAGAAGTGTGAAGTGTTCCACTGTCCCATCTGTTTAACATAACTGCACAGAAAACAACCACTATCCATTTTATAAAACGCCATCAAAACGAAGTACTTTGACATTTAAAACGCTTCAGAGAAGTGGAAGTTGCAGGGTATTATTACCTACATCAAAATGAAGTACTTTGGCACATAAAATATTTCGGAGTATTGAAAAGTTGAAGGGTATTAAGATGTAAAAAAACTGATATTGAAATCCTGTTATGACTCAGGATTACTCTTCCTTTGCAAAGAAACAGGTACCACATGCCAACAGTTTATCTATGTTTTCTAGAACGTTCAAGCTAAGACTAACTCCTTCAGTTCTTACTTCATGATTGCTCCGGCCCATTCTCAAAGACTTACATTTATTTTTCGATACCTTATGCTTTTAGAGTTTGGCCTCTTTCCATGAATTACTACCCCCAATTCAATTAGGTATTCATTTTCTGAGAGACTACCACCTGATTGCAAGCAAGACGACTATGGAGTTTAGACGAGGAAGTCCCCGAGCCACAGGGCTATTTAGCATTTCTGTCACATTGCTGCCTCCAGGCAAGATGATCTCACCGAATTTAGGAAAAAAAAAAAAACCCACACCCCAACCCTCATACCCAGAAAACCCCACAGAGCCTAAGGAAGGAGGGGAGGGGGAAGTAAAGACAGAAAAAGGAAGAATCAGAAGGTAATTAAGAAACAGGCCGCAGGACACCCAAAGTGATCCAAGCCCGGGGCCTGGGGCCGCCCGCCTTCCCCCAGCCCCCCGCCTGGCGGCAGGGCCTGCAGATCCCTCACGCTCTCCGGCCCACCCCAAAGGAAGGCCAGGGGCCGGGCTGAGCGCCCACAGGCAGCTGAGCCGCGGGGAACCCCGGCCCGACCAGGCAGTCCCCAGCCCAGCCGCCCCCGACAGTGCCTGTTGCCGGAGGCCTAAGGAGGGGAGGACGAGGGGAATGACTGACACAGCTCCCGCCCAATCACCTGGCCAGCTCGCGGCCACCGACCAATCGCAACACGGCAGGGCAGCCCATGTCCTCCCGCTTCTCTCCTCCCCAGACTCCCCGGTCGGGCCCCGCCACTAACCGCCACTGGTCGGATCGACTCCCTCCAGCGCTGCCCCCACCCCCGTCTCCCCTGCCCGCCGGGGAGCGGCATCACGCGCTGCGACAAACCGGGCAGACAGCCATGCCACCGCCTCCCCCAGGGAAGCCTGCCAAGAGCGCAGCCGGAGAGACCCGAGAGCCCGTCCCTGCCTGCTGTCCGCGGCGCCAGCCGGGGCGAGGCGGCCCCCCTCGGCCCCGCTCCGCGCTCCCTTTCCCTCCCGGCGGCAGGAGCAACCGCCGCCTACACCGGAACGAAACCGACCCCTCCAGCCCCGATTGCGGTCCGGGTGGCTGCCGGCAGCCGCCAGCGCAGGTTCCGAGCGCGCGAGGGCGGCCCCCGCAGCAAGCACCGCCCCTTCCGCACATGCGCCCAACTGTGGCGCAGGTGGCCGTTGGGCAGTGCGCGTGCTGCGGGGGTAACGGCCAGGGCGCGCGCAGCCCGCGGCTGTGCAGAGAAGGTGACGGGCACGCGCCGGTCCGCGCCGAGGCAGCCGCTGGCGGCCCCCCGCCCCAGGCAGGCCCCTGCCCCAGGCGGCGCCCACTTCACCCATTTTCCATGACACTCCCTCTCTTTCCTTCCTTTATCTTTACCTTTCCTCCTGCAATAACATCCCTTCACCTTCTCCATTTTCCAAAGTAAATCAGGTTGCTCAGCGCTGTCGCAGAAGCTGTTGTGTTTCAGGCGTATTTCAGTAATCTCAATTTGCAGAGCCTTCGAAGGTTTTCACACAAGATGCGAACCCTTTTACAAATTTCACGTACGCTAATTGCTGATACAGTGATAGCATCCACAAATTTTATTGTCTTGAGTTGCTTCTGCAGGTTGTTTCAACGCTTGGCGGAAGCTGTCAGACTGTGACGGAGGAGCGCGTTCCACACCTTACATAAACTGTTTGAATCAGCAAAGTTAGAGGATTTTGCAAGATGGAGGCTTCAACTACATAAAAGCACTTCATCCTTAGAATACCCATACTGCTCACACTTCTGTTCAAGCTTGGTTGCAGAAATAAGCAAAATTGGGGTAGTTTTGTGAAACTGGTCTTGATGCAAGGCAAGCCCTCACTCATGAGTGAGGTGAGGCCACTCCCTGCTTCACCTGCCTACCCCAGGATTTGTATGTTCTGGTTGAGAAAAGAGTTTACACAAGCGGTATGTGGTTTCCATGAGACACATTGACAGTGGCGACACACACAGCGCTGAGGCCATGGCGGGGCCACTCCCTCCTGCTCACTGTGTTCAGAAAATGGTACCCACCCTGGTTGCTACTCATGTTCCTCAACACAGTGTGAATAATTAGTATTGTATTATGATTTCCTTTGCCTGGAGCAATTAAAATATGTCCTTCCTGAAGATCAGTTTTACTTTCATAATAAAAGAGCGTATAAAGTAGTGCCTGGATGCCATGAAACGTTGGTTTCTTCCCACAATTCTTTTTTGTCCTATTTTTGAAATCTTTTCCTCTCATAGTCTGTTTTCAGTAATCATTATTCCACAGTCAAACACAACATCTCCTCTGGTATCAAGCCCACATATGGGCTGGTCACCCAGAAGAAAGTTATGTGATAGATAAATAAACCTACATTTCTGTACTGGAACCCGATACTAAATTTATTTTCTACTGACCTGTTCTCCAATGCAGAATTTTGTGTTCGTGTCCTGTTCATACTGATGTTTCACAACTGTACAGTATAACTAAGTACAGTATTTTCTTATTTTATCCTCTGTTGTTAATAAAAAACAACAATAGTAGATCTTCCCTGGAGTATTATTGTTGCACTGTATCAATGCTTTCCACAATAACATACTGTCTTTGGAACTATAATAAAAATTGCCTGTGGAGGGCAGCAAATGTCAGGCAATTACTAAATTTTGTAATACTAGAAAATCTGTAACCCTGGTTTTAATTTGGTTGTTCAGTCATTTAAGTTCTTTAGAAAGTAAATTTATTCTATTTTATTACTTGATATTATATAAGTAAAGGCAGAACCTCCTAATGTTTTTATAAACTAGATCTTAGTACATGCAGATGACACCAAAGCAGTGACATTAAGTTGATATTCTTGAGAGGAGCATGGACAGGCTGAAGGAATGGACCATCAGGACCTTCACAAAGTTCAGCAAGGACAAATGCAAAGTCACGCACCTAGGAGTGACCAGCCCTCTGAGACAATAATGAATGGGGGCTGAGTGACTGTCTCTGCTGGAAAGGATGGGGAGTACTGGTGGGCAGAGGCGAAACGGGAGCAAAGAGTTTACCCTGGCAACCATGAAGACTAATGGCATCCTGGGCAGTATCAAGAGAAGCACAGACAATGGATTATCAGGAAGTGATTGGGAAGTGATTATTTCCCTTTACGTGGCTCTTGTTTGCTTGCACGTAGAATACAATGCCCAGTTTGGGGGTCTCCAGTGGAACAATACTGAAATGGAATATTATTGATAAACTGGAGTGAGTTCAGCAGAGAGCACCAAGATGGTCAAGGACTGGGGCACTTTCTGCATGAGAGGGGCTGTGGGCACCAGGGCTTCTTCAGCCAGGAGAAGGGCAGCCTGCCAGTACCAGCAAGGAGGCTACTGCAAAGACAGAGCCTGGATTTTTACCAAAGTGCACAGCAAGAGGAGAGACAGTGATCATAAATTTGAAAGAAGGGAGGCTCAGAGTAGAGAGAAGGACCTCTGTCCTCACCCTGAGGAGAGTCAGGTCCAGAGAGGCTGGGGTATCTCCCTCCATAGAGGTTTTCAAGACCTGAGTGGACAAAGCTTCCAGCAACTTGAATTTAATAGTACCCCTGCTTTGAGAAGGTTATTAAACTAGATAACATCCAGAGGTCCCTTTCAAGCTGAATATTTCTATGATTCTCTTTACTGAAATAATATTCAATATTAGAGTTTATTTCCCCCCAGGTAGGGCTCTTTCCAATAACAAGTATCTAGGAGCCCATAGGCTGAATTTTCAAGGTCTGTCAAGACTCTTTAGAAGTGATTCTCTGGCTTCTTTGGGAGCATAAATTAACCAGGCTGATAGTTTCTGAAGGTGGCTCTGTGTCTGGCAGACAAATGTTTCACTGAATGCGAGCACTGCTCTCCTACACAGGACTTGGATTCAAAGAATTGACAAATGTTTGCTGATGACGTGCACTTGTGCCAGGATCTAGGACATCTTGTTATATCAAGCATATCACTAGTCCAATCAACTTTATAGTAGTTGATCAACTTTATAGTAAAGTGCAGTTAAGTACAAAATAAAAAAAATGTTGCTCTATGTACAAATCTATTTGTAGAACCAGCACTTCTGCTTTATACTGCATTCTTAAATGCTGCCAGGATGCAGCTCACTCACTCATCTGCACGTTAACAACTGCAGAGTTTCTGGAAAATGCGCAAAGCATGCCAGTATGATAGTTTGGTTTTCTTTATGCACCAAAAAGAAAAAAACCCGCACTATTCTCCTGCCTTCAGCTTTCCCTGGTCTATGCAGATGTGGAAGATCTATAGCACTTAGCAGGACTGGCATTTTTTCACTCAGTACCAAGCTGGGAACAGCTTAGTCACACTGTTAAGAATGTCCCTCTGGGGATATGGAAAACTTTTAGCAGGTAGCTACTGTTACGTGAAAAAATATCTGAAAAGCAAAAGTATGTTCAAATTTGGCAAATTACTAAACAGGGCCAGAGGACATTCTAATGGCATGGGGACATGGTAGGAGCATTGGAGCATTGTAGGTTATACACTTAAGAAGTACGAAGATAAGAAAGCAAAAACATTAAAGATATATTTTTCTGTACTTTTTTTCTCTATTTACAAAGACTGCAAAACACAGAGTGAGTAGCTTGTTGCACATTCCCGGCTGCAAGTCTTGCTTCCCGAATTCTGATTCTAGCACCTACACTGTGGCTGTTAGCACGCAAACATGAACAAAGCTAAACCAACTTTGCTTTTGGTGCTGCTGCTCTGGGTCGGGTACAGAACCTGCTTTATCTGGTGCCATCCCCCTCAACTGTCAGCGTCTGCTCACTACCACAACCCATCCAGTTCGCAGACAATCCATGTCTTTCACCTGAAATACAGTACCCTACAGTCAGAGATGTTTAATGATGTGAACTTCCTCGACTACTTTTGTCTCAGGACACAGCTTACTTTGATAACTGTCTCCAACCCTCTGCATATTATCGGTACTAACATGGTTAACAGTCACTTTCCTATGGAGAACTTGGATTTTTTTACAGGTGTGGTGATTTCCAACTGAAAATGTCAGGAATATGTGTGTACAGGAAACATTAGAAACAACACATACTTGGAACAGGATATTACAAAATGAGCCATGAATGTTAGAGGGGAAAAAAGAGAAAGAGGAAGGCTGCAAAAAGCCAGATTCATCAGGACATGTTAGGCATCTATTTTCAAAGTGATTTCTGAGACAGCACAAAAGGAGGGAATACAAAACAAGCAGTAAGAGGTAACAAATCCTATCAATTAAAAGGGCTACTGGGGGCACATAAGAGTCAAGAATAGCAAATCATGGGCTGGTCATGTGTTTCTTTTTTAAGAATGGACCCCAAAATTAAACTTTTTCTTGACACTCTATAACACGGAGACAGATTTTTAAAATAAAGCACAGTTATGCAACTTTCCAAGAAACAGAATTAAAAGTTGACCTTGAAATGTCAATATTAGTTTCTCATCTTTAAAGAAACCAAGGTGTACTTTCTGTTTAAATTCTCTTCTGACTTGGGGACCGTCCATCTGAATTGGTAACATTTAATGTTGCCCGCAATACAAGTATCTGAAGTGAAAACAGAGTGAAGAAGCAGCAAATTTACAGCTATGCTTGATCTGGAAAGTATATAATCCAAATGTTATGAAAAACTAATGAAGGGAACATTTGCAGAAAGGCAGACTTCTAAACATTCTTACAAATGGACCAAGATCTGAAAGAGAATAAATGTTGTGGTTTTTCCTTCTCAGAGTTTATTTGTCAAAGGGTGGAATTCTTTCCAAGTGGTCTATGTAAACATGTGAAACATAGCACAGGTCCTCAGAAAATGAGTCTGGATTCTGTATTGTTGTTTTTATTCATACCCTCTTTTCTTTCTAAGCAGACGTTCTTCCTCCGCACCCTGCAGTGTTTAGTCAGGACATCTCACCCATTAGTAACCATGCGATAATTGGATCTGTGTGAGGGAGTTTTGGATATTTATTGCCACCATGGAAGAGTGATTAATAATAGAAAGAAGAGTACAAAGTTACAGAAGAGTGGTTATTTCTACTTCCTCTGGCTGACAGGACTGAGCGTTGTTGGCAGGCAGGAGGTGCTGAACATAGTGGGTTTGGCTACGCAAGCTTGGTCCCTGCCCTCCCTGGAAGTCCCCAAAGCCAGGTGTCCCCAAACGCAGAGTCTTGCAGCTCTGCTCTGGGTGGAGGTGGATAGTGTCTTCCAGACTGTTTGATCTTTGTGGGCTGCTGGGCTGCCTGAGCTGTTCCTGTTTGATTGGTGGTGAGGCGCCAGGCAAACTTGTATAATTTAGTTGAGTTGCTGGGCAAATAAAATTCAGTGTTGCTGCTTCTACTAATTGCATGTGTTTTTTGTAACGTCTGCCTAACTGCTTTATCTAGCATACGTTATATCCCTAACAACTATACAGCAACATACCGAAGGTCACCTGTGGGTATCTACCATGCCAACTTAGGAGGCTGGCACAACCCTATCCCAAATTTTCAGGAATCAGCCTTAATGTATAAATGAAAATTGAGATTTGTAAATTAAAATAGAGATTATTTAAGAATGTTCCAGAAAATGTTGTTTCTTCTTTCAGGAGCCCCCACATTGTATGACATTTTATCTCTAAGTTAGGGATTGGAGCGCCCATTTACCCACATTGCATTCTTGAGATGAAACGTGAAGCGTATGTGCATGATTAATAAACATGCCAAAAGCTGGGCTGTAGTAAGAAAGATAGCTGTAGCTTTAGTTAAGTTACAAGCTCCCTACTCTATAAAATGACCATCTGGGTTTGTGTTGGGTTGGGAACTGCTGCTCTGTCAGCCAAGGAGAGGAAGTGGAACGTGCCCGGTTACTGGTCACATAGCCTCGTGGAACATAACGCTATGGTATAGAACACGGGGCACAGGGATCCTGGTTTGTCTCTGCAGCCATGTAGAGAAGATTCGTCAGCACTGTGGCACCCATCCGTGTCTATGCGCAAAGTTGTGGAAGTGTCCCAAGGATGGTGATGTTAACAGACAGCCTGGCAGGCAGAGAAGGCAATGACTAACTGTGTCTGCCCTCACCACTCTGGAGTAATGTGGGGACCCTAATATTCACTGAGACCAACCCCTGTAATGACGACAGCCATCATGTGTGGTGACTGCTGATTGCAGGCCCCAGCTCCAGCTGCCCAGCCTGGGGCTGAGCACAGGTGGGGGCTCTGTGCTGCACCTGGGGCTGGCAGCCCGGGGAAGGAAGCCTGGTCCCAGGAACAGCCACACATACAGCCTCTGCCAGTCCTGCTACCCCAGCCGGGGCCGGGGTCCATGCCCGGCCTGCTGTCCTCCCCGGCCCTGCTGCGGCCTGCTCCCCGCCTTGCCCGGGGACTACAGCTCCCGGCAGGCAACGCGCCGCCTCGCCGGCTGAAGACTACACCTCCCAGCGTGCCTCGGGGGACCAAGACTACAACTCCCGGCATGCGCTGCGGCGCGCCTCGGGCCACGCTTGCCTCCCGTCTGTACTGCATCTCCCAGGGTGCTGCAGCACCCCCAGGGCGTGCTGGGACGGACGGGGGCGGGGCTCCGGCGGAGGTCTCACCCTGCCGCCTTCCACGTGGTGCGCTGCCCGCCGCGCCTGGGGCTGGGGAGGTGCCCGCGGTTTGCGACGTTTCTTTGCGGCAGTGCGGCCAGGCGCGGCCGCCGTATTCCGCCTAGGAGACCGGCTGTTGTGCCGCTAGCTGGCGGGGCGGGGAGGGAGCCGCCGGAGGACGGGGCTCGGGAGGGAAGGGAGCAGCCCCGCCGCCCGCCCCTGGATGGTCCGCGGGGCGGCTCGGGGGCCTCCTCCTCCTGCTGCTCCTCCTGCTGCTCCTCCTGCTGCTGCTGCCGCCCGGTCGCGGCGGGGTGCGTGGCTGTCAGGGTCGGCGCGGCGCGGGTCGGGGCAGGGCGGCGCGGCGGGCGCTGAAGATGGACTATGACTTCAAGGTGAAGCTGACCGGGGAGCGGGAGCGGGTGGAGGACCTCTTCGAGTACGAGGGCTGCAAGGTGGGCAGGGGCACCTACGGGCACGTCTACAAAGCCAAGCGGAAGGACGGGTGAGTGAGGTGCGGGGCTCCCCCGCGGTCCGTGGCCTGTCCGCACCCCCCTGCCCCCGGCCCCCTGGCCCGCGCTGCCTGCCCCAGCCGCCGGCCCTGCGCCCGCTGCCTGCTGCCCCACGGGCCCGTGTGTCCCCGCTGTCCCCCCCACCCGCGTTCATGCCGCCCTTTCTCTGGCCCGGCCCGAGAAGTTCCCTCCCGGAGCCGCAGGTCCTGCTGCCGGCCGGTGAGACCCCGCGTTTTGCCGCCCGGGCTGTGCCTGGGTCCCCGCAGGTCACCCGGAGCCTGGTCGCGTCTGAGCGTTCCTGCCCCCTCGGCGCAGAGCCGGGGGCCGGTGTTGGGACGGGCGGGTTTTGCAGAAAAAAGGATGTAGTTGAGGAAAACGCTTAACTGAACAGATTTTCGTTGTGAATAAAGGAGTAGCCCCTTACAGTGTTCAGCCCGACCAGCAGCTTCGTAGAACAGGGTCTGATTCTTTTATTTTTTTTCAGTCATGCTTTTTTTGGTCTGATTTATTACTTATAGTCACCATTTTGGGTGTTTTTGCTGGCTGCTTCAGGAACCGAAGTCTGCTGGTCCTTTCCGGGCTCCAGAATGCTATAAAAGATCTTATATAATGATATGTGACCAGTCCTCGGTCCAGACCTGAGTAAATGAATAGCTTTGCGTAAATGATGTAAAGAAAGATCTAGCAAACTGTCATTTAGGTTTCCTTGTCCATGACATGGCATCACTTGCTGAACAGCAGAACAATAGGAAGTAGGGAGCAGAAGAAGCAGGAGAGGCTCGGGTTGTTCTTGTAACGGGTCCTAAATTTTAAATTACATCCATTCTTTCTCTTGCAGTCTCCTCATAGTGGTGCTTTCTATGTTGTCGTTCAAATAAGATATATTTTAAAAATCTCCATGCTATTTTTGCATTTAATAAATTAAAAAAAAAACTTGTAAAGCAGGCTATGATCAGTTGGTGCTGAAACATGATCTGGTTCTGTTTGCATAAGCCTTAATTCTAGAAATGCTTTAGCCATTACCTACTGAACCGTTGTAATGGGACTGGTTGCACCTTATCTTGTCCATGTCTTAAACACAGCAGTTACTTCAGTGGGAATTCTGGTTGCTGGTATGAGTCAGCTAACTACTTTTCTTCTCAAATTTTACATTCGGATCATTTAAATTGTTCATAGGATAAATTATTATCTTGACTGATTTTTTTTTTTTTTCTGGGAGAGGAAGGGGAGTAAACTGTTGTGTGATAAGCTATTGTCTCAAGTCTCCTTGCATGCAGGTGCTAACTTTGCTAAGACATCCAGCCCTGGTTTCAGTGCTGATAAGGAGATGCATAATGTGAAAAATACACTGAGGTACTGAAAGATACCGACTACATTTCTAATGTTCGTGTTAGGTTCGTTGCAGCTGTTCAGTATGTTGGACTGCAGCAGCATGTAGGGAATTCAGCATGTGATACTGGTGAAGCATATATTCAAACGTGTTTTTGGTGAAATCGTCAGTCTGCTTGATGGAATGTTTGGGAGAGTGTGTTTAGACCTAGCTGCTGGTGGTAGTGTCATTTTGAGAAATTTCAGAATTGAATCATGCACTTTGAAAGCGGATAGTTACCCAAAGGTGGCTTTAGAGTTTCCTCTCAGTTCTTGCACGTGTATGATTTCGAATCCTCTCTCTTCTTGGTGAAGGGGAAAATCAAGGTATGGTATTTGATTAGAGTTTGCAAAAAAAAAAATGGGTGAGCAATGTATATTGTCTTTTTTTTTTTTTTTTCCTTTTTGTGTCTTGTTGCCCCCTTTACCTTCCTTTTCTGTAGTATTTCCCATTTTCATTCCAGATTTCTGAGAACTTTATCTTTTAAATATGCTGTGTAATTGCTCTTGAACAATCACTAAAATACTTAAAATAGAAATATCCATAGATGCTTTTGTAGCTTGCAGTATACTTGTATATATGTGGTCTTAAATTATGTGGGTAGAATTAGGATTGAAGTTAAAGGTTCTATTTACATCCCTTTATCCAACTGAATCAATTAAATTGCAAAAGCAAATGTGTAATAACATTCCGTTTTCCTGAAGCAATGCTAATGTATGGATGGACGTTATATATTGCAGTAGGGAGTGTATGAAAGAAAGTTCAATGTTTTTGTATTGTTATATGCAAATATTGAAAAAAAATATTTTTACTTTGTTTCAATATTTCCCAAATGGTGCATACCATTGGGAAATAATGGATGAATAACCTGCTTTTTGAGTTGTTTGTAGTATTTATACACGTTGAACTTTCTTGACGTATGAAGCTGTTTGCTATCTTTTAGTTAATTTTCATAATTTTTCCCCTTAAAGTTTTAAGGTTAAAGCAAACTTTGTTACATTATTCTAATTCTTATTTTAAATAGCACAAATATTTTGTGTCTATTAATGTACTTCATGATTTTTAGAGTACTTTGAGGAATGGGCCACGGGACTGCAAATGTTTTGTTAAAAATATTGGGGCAGCTTTTTCTTAAATATCAACATTTTCTATGTATGGATGTCTAATGAACAGAAGAAACACAGAAAGGAACTAAACTTTAATAATTCAGTTTGTGCAAATGTGTTTTCTAAAGCCTTTGGTGATAAAAATCCCATTTAAGAGTAGTAGGAGCTAGTGTCTTTACTATGACTGCAGTCTTCACCTCTTTTTTTAAATTGCTTTTTCAGCTGCCCCTGAGGTGCAGTATGGCAATTCAAAACTGGATAGCAACTCTGTGTCCTAATTGTAGATGTTAATTGTATGTCGTTAAAACTGCAAGGGAATGTTTTGGAGGACAGTCTTGCAGGAATCTTGATGGAGTGAGAATCCTTTTAGTGAGTGAACGAGATGTTCTGTAGAATGTGCTTTAGCAACCCGCTGAGGGTGTACCCTGGATTTCATGCCCTGCTCCAGCAACCAGTCCTGCCTGACAGCGCCCTTTGCCACAAGGTGAGGCTTGGGGTCTCAACTGGTCCCTCTTAGAGGATTATCAGGTACGGGGTCCATGGGGGTTGTCTTACATATTCGCTGTCAAACTTGACCCAGCTGAACATGAAATTGTCTGAGTAACAATGTCAAGCACTGCACCTGAGCTCTACCTGGTGCATTGCCTGCAGCAAAATTGCATTATGTTCTCAAGTTTTTATTTTAATCCCTCTTATTTCAAGTTTGTGGTCTCCGTGGTTAAAAATAATTTTCCTGGCTTTTTGTCAAATTGTGCTGTCTTCTTTTCATTAGTGTAGTGCCTGTAGTGGGCTCTAAACCCTGCTTAGAACAAACTTTACATGAATTGGTGGGGTTTGTTTTTATAACAGAAAGGTATACAGGAAGGCATGTGACTTCAGTGGTACACACTGGGAAAGGAACGCAGGCATGGCATGTTGAACATCAGTCTTCGAGTAAAGAAACTGTTGCTCATCTCTACTGGTAGTATGGTAGTTTACTTTTTTTTTTTGTCCAGAATATGTCAGTTATTTCCTGCATAAAAGCTGCTTTGTATGCCATTTTTGTGCTCCCTCAGGAATGTTGCTCAACCCAGATATTAAACCTACCTATTTGACTTATGCCAGGCTTGGAAAATATATATGCCAGCAGTTTTCAGTTTGTTGGATTAAAATACAGATTTATTTTTTTTTTATTTGACTGGATCAGACTCCTTCAAAGCTCAGTAGGAGCTGAGTGCCAGGTATGGCCAGAGCGAGGTGGCAGGACACTGGGGTCTGCTTGTGTGAGCCTGGCCGCTGGAGCTGTTGTGCTGGGCTTTCTGTGCCACAGCGTGTGCTGGTTGTGGGCTAATGCTGAAGTGGTACCTGGTTTCAGTGGGATTGATCTTGCGCTGCTTTTTTTCTTTCGCTCTCCTCTCACTTCTGTTTTTATCATACAGCCACAGCTGGAAAACTGAGAGAGAAGCATATTTTGCGGGGCGAAGCTGCCTGTTTCAGTGGTCATTGGGAGTGTTTCCAGATATCAATTTTTCCTGTTGGATGTGGTTTGGATGAGAATAAGAAACTACTGAATGTCGCTGTTGGACAGTATCTAACTTTTTAATTACAACAGAAAAAAATAATATCATTGAAGACCTCAAACTGTAGTAATATCCCCCTGTGTTTTATTGAAAGCTTTTTTTAATCTCTCAGAGACTTACGTGGTGAGAGACTGTTGATGAGGAACTAGCAGTAAGTAGGCTAGTGCTTTCCTAGTTGCTCTTAGAAACTGCGAGAAATTATGTAGGTCCCAGACACAAGTGAAATTGGAGATTTTTTTAAAAAATTCAATTTCAGCTATTGTTGTTGTTGGTTGGAAGTATTGCTGCAGATGGACAGATATTATTTAATTTGAACTTGTATAAAAAGTAGGATGGTGGATGTCCAGTAAACTACTGGTTTCCTTAATCTCTAATATGATATGTCATAGTTTCTACTTACTAGTAAAAGGGTGTAGCAAGAACGATGACTCTGACTCAAACTTTTGTATAAAGAGAAACTGAGAGATTGGGAGTATTTGTCTTGGGGAAAAAAGAGAAGACAGAACGTGTTTAAATATAAATAATGGTAGGTTTGGGTAACGTAAAATATGCTAATGCTATTCTTCTTTCATAGTATTTGAAGAAGGGAATCGGTGAACAATACGGAGATAATTTAATGCAATGTAGATAAACTGGATAACCTGTTGTCAAAGGAAAAAGATAAGTCAAGAGCTTAGTGTCCATCCTGTAATGTTATGAAAACCAGTTGTTTGTTTTTTAAACATTGGGCCCTTCATAAGGTTGATAACAGGTTATTTCCAGTTTCTGTGTTTATGGGTATGTATTGACTGAGTTACATCAGGTCGTAGATCACTTATTTTGACAATGTTGATATCCAGCTGATTTTTAGTGAGAGGTACATTGAGTTTGGGAGTGCCGCAAGTAGAGCTAGAGTCCAGTGAGAAATTTTACTTGGCAAGAAGTGAAACAGCATGTCTGGACTTACTCTTCTGTGTCAAGCCTTTGCAGAAGTTGTATCGTGAAGTTGGTGCTGTTAGTTTTCACTATAAACTTCTGAACAACTCATCTTCTGTCAGTTTAGTAAACATGAGGGTGTTTGGTTTGGTGGCTTTTTTTTTTTTGGCTGAGTGTTCATGTGTGTCTATTTTGACTCTCTTCAACCGAAGCAGTTGGTGCAGATGACACGCAGGCGGTGAGAGCCGGGGAGTTGGCATGCAAGCTTTTGGCTTGTGACTCCTGTGAACAATAGGGTGGTATTTCTAAATGCCACAGACTTTATTTATGTATGTAATATGTGGTATTATCTTCTTAAAATATATGCCCTGGGTCTCTTTTGGATCCATTACTGTAGTAGTTAGAAAGTTCCTAATTAAACTGTATCTACATAATGAGGTATGCATGATGTATTGTATCAAGTCTTGGGCTCTCTAATTTTTCTGGTAAACCACTCGTACAACTGTTTTCCCATCTGCTTTCTTTCCTTTTCACCTGGTTAGGTGGCTCCAAGCTTTATAGGTTTCTAAGGTCATGCGGTTGAGTGAGTCGTGTGGCCCTTGGGCTGTTTTTGGTGTGATGTTTTGTTATCTTGTCAGGGATGTGTTGGTTTCTTTTCATAGCCTGCAGCAAAGGTGGAGCTGGCATAGCTGTGAGTTAGTGTTTCATTGCTACCTGAAGCCTTTGACAAGTGCAAGAGAGGAGGAGGGTGTGAGAATAATGTTGCAAAACACCAAAGATCTGTATCTGCTTTTATTCTGGATTTATAAATTAGAATAATATTTGTAAGTAATGGGGGCACGTACTTTTGTGCTTGATTTCTTGTGGAGGAATGGGAGATAGTTTTTCAGGGTGCTGATTATAGAAAAGGTGCATGTCATCAGAGAATGCTGCTTTCAGCCAAATGGCGCTGAGGTAATGCGTTCACTCTGGCTCCTGGGTATTCTTTGATTCTTCTGTTTTAAAGTCTTTAAGAAGTTTTTTTTTAAAAAAAAAACAAACCAAAACACCACAAAACAGAGATCCTTTGTTACCATGGGAATCTAAACAGCTGTAATTTGCAGACTGCTGTAGAAAAAATGTGAAAAATTGAATTTCTCGAGAAAAATGTCTTTTAGTTATGCTGATATTTGGAAACTACAGTGGAAACAGAACAGAGGTGCAGTGGCTCGGGTTTGTGTTTGGTGAGGTTGTACTCCAACAGTGTACAACACCAGCCAGTGTGTGACACACGCTTCACAAGACCTCCAAGTTACAGCTCCGATGTGTCTGTTTTGGCATTAAAAGGTGATTGCTGTGCCACTGAGTATCAAAATGGTTATAAAAGTCTGTCTCTATTGAACTTGCTTTTAAGACAGTAATTGGTGTGCCTGAAGTAGCGATAGAAGCAGATAATTCTGAATAGCCAGTTAATACCAGGGTGCTTCCATCTTCCACCAAAATAATTTTCCATAGACAAGTGGTGGGACAATGAGAAGCAGGACATAGGTTGCAAATGTCCAGGTAGCAGCATCTTCTAAACAAAATACTTTTTTTTTTCCACTTTTTTTTTCCTCCCCTAATGGCTTGCTTGGGAACAGGATTCTTTCTTTCTACTATGGACCCTTATTACGGAGTTGTGATTACATGGGATGGAGACTGGGCTGGTGCGGCTCGATGAACCGAGCACGTGAGGCAGTGCACAGGCTGCTGGTGTGGACCATGTCTTCTTGCCTCTGCTGTGCTTAATACTGTTAGGTGAAGCTCCCGTTGCAGAACGGTACAATGTCCTTTCATCTTCTTTTGTTTGGATTTAAACATAAAATTAGTTTGGTGAGAACTGGAAAGCAGGGTCATGAGCATTGGTCCAGTGTTTTGTGGTTTTCTGGGTTTTTTGTGTTTTTGGTTTTTGTGTGGTGTGTGTGTTTGTGTTTTTTTTTTTTTTTTTTTTTTTTTTCAGAAATT
>WKFP01015549.1:1510122-1523185 GCA_011057875.1 Pterocles orientalis | reverse complement strand
GCTCGATGAACCGAGCACGTGAGGCAGTGCACAGGCTGCTGGTGTGGACCATGTCTTCTTGCCTCTGCTGTGCTTAATACTGTTAGGTGAAGCTCCCGTTGCAGAACGGTACAATGTCCTTTCATCTTCTTTTGTTTGGATTTAAACATAAAATTAGTTTGGTGAGAACTGGAAAGCAGGGTCATGAGCATTGGTCCAGTGTTTTGTGGTTTTCTGGGTTTTTTGTGTTTTTGGTTTTTGTGTGGTGTGTGTGTTTTTTTTTTTTTTTTTAGCAGAAATACTGGAGTGCTGGGCTAGACCCCCAAAAGGAGACACCTCATGCCCTTCATAGGATCTCCTTTGTTCTGTGCTGACAAATGAGTACTATCTTTAGTCTTTACCACTTGCCTGGTATGCTGCTGTTTGGTCTTAGAATAAAATGTTTACTTTGTCTGTATTTTTCCCTGTACAGACTGTCTTTCAAGCTTGGATCTGGTTCTTAATTCCAGCAGATAATCCTTTCATCTCAAAGTGGGATGTTAATCTGAATTTTTCTGAAGAATTTGTAATATGAGTGATCGATGGACTTCTCTAGTTTCCTTTTGTGGCTGCCTTGGAAGCAGCAGAAGTGGGATAGTTATTTGTTGCAGTGGTGCTTGTATAGAGTCTGCTGATTGGGGGTCGTGGAGGGAGAGTCATAAATAACTGAATGGTCTGGTAGTGTCTTCTGTTTGGAGAGTGTAAAAGATGGTTAAAATTTTTAAAACAAAAGTACCATTGGTTACAGACAGACAACTGAAGTTTCGCAAATAGTCCTTTTCCCTCTAGACTTCTACATATGTAAGAAAACTTCCTGTTTGCAGTGTCAAGCGTAATGCCATCCTAGTTTTTGGACACGTTAAGCTAATATGTAAGTGAATATGAAAAGAATAAAATGGAAATAGCTGGTAAACATGAATGATTGCAGAATGACAAGACTGAAAGCGTATTGTAGGGGAAGGTTGGTACTTTTGTTTATTTTGATTCAATTGTCCCCTCTTGTATGTGCTAAGGATGGGCTCTTGTGCATGTACTTTTCAGTAAGCAAGAGCTTTTTTGATAGACTGCTGCAATATTCTAGGAACTATTATGTTGCATTTTTCAGTCGCCTTGGGGTATCATCAACGTGGGGTTTTGTAACCTGTTTCTGTTCACAAACTTCTGAAAAATTCAAAGGGAACTTCAGGGCAGAAGAGACCACTCCATGTCCTTGCCCACCCACGTGGAGGCTGCATACACTCATCAGTGGTACCCAAAAGAGTGGACTTGGGGGTGACATTATGCCCTAGAAGTAAGTGGTGGAGGTGAAAGACAAACACGACCTATCCATAGATACCAAGATGTCTAATGGTGTGCTAGAAAAAACATACTCTGCTGTCTGCTTCTGGGATGGTGGTGCAGAACGGGTGCAGTTACTGAGTGCACTGAAAAAAGTGGTGGATGCTATGGGCTGTGTGTTAAGGAAGAGAAGAACCTGGAGCTAAACTGTTCTTCAGGGGAAAGTGAGAAGAGGTGGAGGTGGCTGGGAGGCTCTGCAGGGTTCAGGAACTTGGAGCTTGGGCATAATATCTGTGTGGGAAAGCACCAGTTTGTACAGCTAGATTAGGTGTGGACTATGACGGTCGATTCTTCTTTGCATTAACAATCTGGAGACAGGGAGAAAAATGATGGAGTTGGAAACTTTCCTGAGGCTGAAATCAGTGATCAGTAAAGAGTACCATCAGGTTTCTGCCTCAGGGAATGAGTAGGGTGGGAGAGGTGAGTTGGGAAACTGGGTCCTGGAGGTCTCCTGGACCAAGAGGGCAGATCTTGCAACTCTTGTTTCCAGCACTGAGTTCTGAGAATTCTGGTAGAAGTCATGGAAAAACCTTGCCTGGAAGGAGCCACTTATGTCTGAGAGGAGGAATAAAATAGTAGCATTAAAGGATGAGTCTAATTTTATAGTTTTGTGCATTTGAAGAAAACTACTTAGAAAACCAAAGTTCAGGTAGATAAAGAAGTGGTGAGTACACACAGTGCAGGTAATTGGCTGTGCAGTAACAGTTCTTTAGTGAACAGGTTGAAAGCAGATTTTGAGAAAGTGTTTCCTCATATTCGATAATTTATTTTTTTTTCTTAAAACAGGGGTTGGTGTTGTCTCCCTTGCTTTTATGGGTGTGTGTGATGAGGCTCTAACACCTTTCATGCTTCTGTAGGACCTCTGCTGGCCAGTGCAGATTCTGAAAGAATAACCTGTAGTGAATGAATATCCAGATGTATTCCTCACCTTTTTGTTGATTTTAAAAATATTATTTGTGGTCTCTGCATGTGATAACTGTTCTGTGGCAAATACAGCTTTCAAATATTTCAGCAAAAACATCAAAAATGTCTTAACCATAAGAAAAAAAAAAGAAATAAGTTTAATTTTATAGCTACATATACTGTATTTCTGAAACCATTAAAACAAAACCTGAAGAATTCTGTGGCTGTACAGAGCCTTTGTATAGAAATCTGAGGTAATAGCTGCTCTTGAGATACGGGAAAATTGAAGATGGACTCGAGCCTTGCTGTCTTAGTCACACAGGCTGCACTGGCTCTGGTTGCAGCTTTTCATAGCTTGCCACAGTAATGTCAGTAGAAGAATTTATAAAACCTGATTGTATTTTTTTACCCCAAGGCTCTTTACTGTGGAATTATCAACTGTCTAAATGCAAATTCAGATTGGAAGTATACTTGCAGCTAGGGCTCCCTTCTGGGATGAGGTAAATAACATGTTGTGCAAAAGTTATGATCTGAGTGTCCTCTACCAGTCTGCTGCTGTGAACAGTCTTAGATTTAGTCAGCTCAAATGATTGGAGGTAAAGATGTTGTGCTCCCTGACTATGTTTTGGGGAAAATGGAACTGCCAGATCTTAAATTTTGAAAGATGACAAAAGAACCCATGCTAAAGAGATATAAAATCTCATTCATAATTCTCATTTTGAAAGTGAGTAAGCCTATGAAGATTACCTTTAATCAGTATATAATTGGGTGTCTCTTTTATGTGTGTTTAAAGTATTAACAAAGTAAGACATCAGTTTGTTTTGAAATATTATAAAATACTCTAAATTGTGGACTCTAACTGTATGTAGCTGGTGGTAATCAGTTCACCCTCCTTGTTAATTTAAGTCTTGGAAATGCTCTTTAAGGTTCGGTACAGACAGAATTTATCTAAGTTTGTTCAAGTAAGGCAATGAAGCCAAAGCAGGAGCTTCACAATTCTTAACTTTGCTGCTAATAAAAGGCTTTCTTTCTGGTGTCATTCTGCCGTAAAGCAGTCTTGGGTTTAGAATAGAGAAGCCCATCTTTTGTGAATGGATGGGAGTAAAGTTTCTGTTTCAGGCTTCATCACTCCAAGGCTCTTAACTCTCATGCTTCTCTCCCCCCCGCCACCCCAATCTTTTCTTTGTGAGTTTGGCAAGTAATGCAACGTGTTACTGCTACGTGTAGGCTGATAACCATTCAGGAGGGTTTTGTGTTCTGGCTGGCTAGCCTGCTGTTCTCTCTTGTCTCCTCTGAGGCTCAACAAATGGTTTCTGAGACCTTGTCAAGCCCCTGTAATAGCACATTTGGGATTACAGCATAGCTTTATTCATAGCTACAATTTTTTTGTTGGGTGCGAGGCCACTTGTGAACTAGTTGCCAACTTGTGTAGTGTAGGCTTCCCATTTGAGAAATAGCTATTGGAATAAATATATTGAATTTTGTACAGAAGCACATGAAGTGCTCAGCAGGTTATATAGGAAAGGTAATGGATAGAGAATATTCTTCTTTAGTGGAGAATTCTACTGATGTTGCCCTACTGCATGTGTTTTGCGTATCCTAGTGAAAGACTGATTTAAGCATATCGATACCGGGATGCTGAAGAGTTCCTGTAAAATGACATGCAATACTTGAGCAAAACAGTTTCTATTCAACTGCGTCTTGGCTACCTTGAGTGTTAAGTGATAGTACAGCAAAACACCTTGTGCAGTCAATTCAGAATTTGCAGGAAAAGAACTATAAGCTAGGATTAAATCTCAAGATATTTTCTTTAAAAGACAAAATGTTTGAGAGAACATAGTGATTTTCTCAACTACAGATGATAGCCTAAACATCCAAAATTAAAATTAGTCTTGAAAAAATGTGCATTTTGTGAACAGGGAAGAACACACTAAAGGTCACTGAAGCAATCTGCCTGTTTTTCTGGGAAAGCTGTGTGCTTGTAACACCTTGCATACAAGATGTTGATATTTGAATAAAGGACACTTGAGAGTTGCACTAAAAAAGAAGACTCAATTCATTACTCTGTGTGTGAATAATACATGGGGGTGAGAACTTGGAATACAAAAGGATCTGAGTTGCAGAAGACTCCTGATTCCGCCTTGTGTTCCTGGCCAAGGGGTGTTTTCTGGGAGAGGCATGGCGTTACCCTGTGGGGGGGAGCCTGAACTGCAGGTGCACTTTCAATTGCAGTTTGGATTCAGACACTGGATAATCCCGCAATGAAGCCTTGGAAAGTCAGGTTTCATCAACTCTGTTCTCACGGAACTGCTGTGCAAGGTATGGAGCATAATAAAAGCAACTGGAGCAAGCTCTGCCTGGGTGGACTTCAAGACAGCAAGGTGACAAATTTGTCCTTGAGTGTAATTTGAATCTTATCTAACTTTTTGTACCTGACCTGCTTGGCATTCAAACTCTCTTTTTTCTTTTTGGGTGAAAGTCCTGTTTAAGCAGGGTTGAACAAAACAGCTCACAAATACATGTGCTAACAGTGCCATTCACTGTTACGTTCATTTAATTTTATAAAAGCTCAACTGGAAGCTTATATGACTCTGCCAGATGAGTGTCAGATACTGAAAGACTCAAAAAAAGAGTAGCTATTACAACACTGAAAACTCTATGGATAGAATTCCAGGCATATGTAAGGGAGAAGAATAGCGTTAGGAGTGCATTTCCATCTGCCTGACTAGTTTGCCTGTGATGTGTGAGATCAGCGAGGCTGCAAAGCACAAAATACAGCAATGAACAGCTCATTAACCTCATTTCATTTAGGTGGATGCTCTGTCAGGGAGAGGTGCCAAGATGAAAATTTGGGACGGTGAGTAGCTACTTACTGAAACAGCTACTCAGGGCACCCACAACGGGAGAATTGACTCAGGGCTTGGCCTGCAGCAGGATGAAAGAGCAGATTCAAACTGTTACTACTGAGGGCTGTCTGTGACAGACATGGTTTGTACTTTGCTCCTGGAGGGATGCTGAATCTATGCAAAGTTAAGAAATCTGCTTGAAGTACCACTTCAGTTAAAAAACAAAAGTGTGTCTGGGGGGGTGGTGGTGGTGAGAGGAGACAGCTTCTCAAAGCTAAAAGAGAGCCAAGAAGGTGAAAAGTTGCAAGCTGCTTGAGAACCATTTTTGAAGCTTCACTGGGTTCTCAGTGAGTATGAATCATTCATAGAGACACACTGTAAAACCATTAATTAAAAAATATGGTATGGTCAAGTAGTAGAATAAAGGAAGCCTTTGGGAATGAGGATGTGTTGTGTGAAAAACTAAGTCTTCTGTGAGTGATGAATATAGAAAGAGAAGGTAGTGGTGATAGGCGAAGTGTAAAACTGTAGTGTGGGAGCCTCCCTGGCAACCTCCCCCCAATATAAGCCCTCAAAACCACACACAAGTTCTGTGTTGTCCCCCTGAACTGGCCCCGCCACTATTTGAGACGAGCGTGAATGTAGTCTTCCTTTTCCCTTGTCTTTTTCTGATGCATCAGTACCACAATGTTGTCTGTAGGACCAGGGCACCACTGGCCTGTAAAAGGAGTGTTTAGAGAAGAGAAAAGCTTTGGTTTTGTCTGTGCATTATGAAAGAACTTACAGAATTGGAGGTGAAGGAGTGCATTGGGGGATCTGTCTCAAATTGCAGTGTTTGGGGAAGGGGCTGTTTGAACAACTGAAGAGCAGTCAGTTGTCAAGATGAGATGTGTTTGCACATCTGAAGGAGTTCAAGAATGAAATATGTAAATTACTGACAGAAAAATATAACCCAATGCTTTAAATTGCCCCAGTCACAGAGACTGGGAAGGGGCAGTGGTGAGATCAGTTTCTAAAAGGACTTTTTGGAAGAGTGGAAACTACTAACTAGTAAGCTGATCCAAGAACAAAGAGTGGACACACGAAAGGTGCTGATGTGAAGAGACAACAGCCTTGTAAAACACATTCAACTCACCCTAAGTCTATGAAAATCCTTTGATGGAGTTTACATATAGGTTAAGGCAGCGTAGTTGATGTAATCTATCTAGAATTCCAAAAGGCATTCTGTGAAGTCCCCTACCAAAGACATAAGATGAGTGTAAAGATGGTCCTCTGGATATAGATGCTGGTTAGAGATGCGAGTTAACAGTGAAACAGGCATTCCAATATCTCTGACTGGACACCACAAGCACAAAGGCACGCTCAATTTCAGTACCAGGCAGCAGAGGTAAGGGCGTACCTGGTGCACCTACGTGCACACATGTGGGACTCTCACCACCAGAATGGCTCAGCTCTTAACCTGGGCACTTTGGACTCTGCAGGAGTGTTAAGAGCCTCTGCCCTAGAGTAAAGGGGTAGCTAGGGGCAGCTTTATGGAGCAGAATCAACCCACGAAGCCTCATACCCTCCCCAAAATAGGACGTGTGTTTTAGCTGCATTGGCTCCAGATGAATTAGAATTTATCTGAATGCAGAGATGGTCCATCTCGTGATAGAGAAGCAGTTAGAAATTTGAATTAATGGGGAGAGGTTGTTAGTGGTATCTCTCAGGAATCTGTGCTGCTCAAAAGTTTTGTTGGAAATCACTTGCTATAAAATAGTTGGGAAGCAGCTTTGCTGATGAGTGAGTGTTATGTGGGATAGTGAAGGCAAGGACTGATTGTGAAGGCTTGGCCCTCAATATCACAAAGTACTCCTCCAGTAATATGTCCCACTCTTTGATGTGAAGTGATGCGTATGGGAATATGGTCCTTTGTTTGCTCACACAATGGTAGCCTCTGAATTTATTATTATTTAAGAAAAAGATTTTGGAGTTTATAATGACATTTTTGTGAAAGTGCCAGCTCCGTGCAAGTAATTGCTGAAAAGCAGAGAGAATCGGAGGACTCACTAGCAATGGCATGGAGCACAAAACACTGTGTCATTGTTGCTGTAAATCCTGTTTTCTATATTGTAGGCACTTCTAATCCCCTCATCCCAGGCAGGGTATAATAGATCTAAGGAGGGCCAACAAGGATACTCAGAAATGTGGAGCAATGTCTGCATGAAAACTTCAGTCGTTCCCAGACAAGGACTCTTCTGTATCGGTGAGCGCAAGGGACGTAGAGTTTCTAAAATCCTGAGTGTCACTGAGAAGATAGCAAACAATTGTTCAGTGACTGGATAAATCTATGAAAGATAAATCTGTTAAGGGCTATTAAATCAGCAAATATAATCTGTGAACCTGTAACTCCTACAGTAGTATGTTTGTGACTGTTAGGCAAATTTATGACTTAAAGGCTTCTAATAGTAAAAGTTTTTTAAAAACAGCAAATATCTTGTTTCTTCCATGTAAACTAAATAGTTTCACAGATTTGACTCCTGAAGAAAAATATACTAAAAATACAGGTTAACAAAATGCTAGTTTTCCGAAGTTCAGACAAGTGTGTTAACCCTGCTTGTTGTTTGCTTTTCAGAACAGGTGCTTTTAAACCTTGTGCTGTCTTTATGCAACTTCTAGTTTCTGAAGTGGTATGAATATTGAGGTGACTTAAGAGCAATTTGAAAGAAGAAGGAAAGCGCAAGTGAATACTACAATCTTTTCCTTTGTAGAGAATTTGCACAGGTACCTTGTGCATTGCTTTATATAAAATACTGGTACGACCCCTGTGTGCTTTAGTAAAGCAGCATGGAGGTTTGAGTCCGGAGTGAGGTATTGCTGCTTATCAGTGTCGAAATTCCTCAAGCACTGCTGTTGGTAGCTACTCTTCGTGTGGGAATGATCTTCATAATTGTACGGTTTAAAAATTTTGGTTTTGGGCTGGCTGTCAAGTTGTAAGTTGGTGGGAAAAGAGAGGGGAAGATATGTGGGAAGATATGTAACTGAATCGCAGGGATTCTTCCTTCTGTGGAACTTCTGTGCTGGAGTTAATTGCAGGGCTAGATGGGTAGGGGGTTGGTGTGGTGGTGGGTTGGTGTGGTGGTGGTGTTCTTTGTTTTTTGTTTAATTGTGGCTGACTGTACTCCTGTGGTTTCACTACCACCAAAAAGCAGGGAGTGAAGTGAGTGGCATCTTGCTTTTCTTCCCAATCTCTGTTTTTCCTCTACCTATCTTCTCCTCATTTTTTGCTCTTGCAGCATACTTTGGTGCTGGTTTTGATACTCGTCATACCCCAGCTGTAGACTTAACAGAATTTGTTAACCCAGGAAAAAAGGAAGTGATAATTTTTTGCCAAATGCAGGAGGTAGATCGTGTCATTGAGGAGTGTGGCGCAGATCAGAGCTGGTGTAAGAGGAGGGATTTTCTGGCTGGGAGCAGCAAGGCAGAGATGTCAAGAAAAAGCTTTTCTTTTGACAGCAGCAAATTCTTAGATCAGAAGAACAACATGTACAGTGTATCATTGAATTTACTGGCTTACTTTGAATTTCTTGCCAAACTACATGTTGTGGCCAAAGGTGTTATTTAAAAAAAAAAATAATCAAAGAACAAAAGCAATAAAGTGAATCAGTAATTGCCATTCACCACATAGCATCAGCTGTCTCAGAAGCCCAAGTGTTTATTGGCTTTCTGTTGGTGATTTTTCTTCCAGCTGTGGGAAGTGACCTTTTCTTTACTCATGAAAAGGTCTGATTACTAAAGGATTTGTTTTGACATGGAAAATGTTCTCAGCATAAGCTTTGCTATCTGATGAGAATAATGATGCTGCTCTGGCACAGCGATCTTGGCATGTCCTGTAAGTATTTTGGGGATGGAAAAAGTATGAATGCTTGAGTTAGACCCTTAATTAATTCATTTATGCTAGTGCATCTTCCCCTGAAATAATTTATTTGTGTTAGGCTTTTGGTGAGTAATGTGGGTTTTTATTATTTTCACATGACATCTTGTAAATTTAGATCCGAGTCCGTGAAATGTGCTTCAGTCCCAAACTGTGTTCCTTGTACTCTTCTATCCTTTTGTAGAGTGTTTTTTTTGTCTAAAAGTGCACTGTATCTAAAAATTGCATACTGGAGTGTTAACAAGACTTAGTCATGCCGTAGCATTGTTTTTCTTTTGGGATAAAATGTGTGTTTCTGAGGAGGGGGGCTAATGGCAACAAAGAGCACGAAATGGCTTTTTTTTTTTTCCCCTGCCTCTGAATATGCTGTCTTTTACCTGTTTGCTTTTTTGTGCATCATGTACATGTCTTTAAAAGGGAAAAGAATCCCTAACCATGCACATTTTTGTTGAAATGTTACCTTAGAGATGTCTTCAGTTTTCTCTTCTAGTGTTTACATTTAAATATGATATTTCTATTAGTCCTTCTTTAAGTTAAATTTAAATTCAGATAGAAATTATTGACAAACTTGAAGATAATAACTGCCTAGCATTAAGATAGTAATGTATTTTTGTTGCTTCTCTGGAAGAAAAAGGGGAAAAGGAGAGAACCAGCAGGGTAATTAAAATTAAATATGAAGTTGCTGTCAACTTCCCTGAGTTTTGCAATTTATTCAATGTTATAACTATACAAGTACTTCCTAAGACTCACCAAAACTGCTTGTGATCATACAGTGCATTGATTGGGACTTGGATTGATGTAATTGTAACCTGTGACATGCCATTAGAAAATTAAGGGCTATATTGATTAATGGGAGCAGTTGCTCTGGATCAGATGAAAGGTCCATCTAGTTGTCTTTTGACAGTTAACTGTAGCAGATCTTTGAGAAGTAAAGTAAGACTAGGCCAAGCATGTAGCAATGCTTTCCTACTAAGGTGTTTCTGCTTCATCTGGTATCCATAATTAATATCTTAAGGTGAAATTAAAATTTGGGGTCCTGGATTTCTGCTGGGTTGTTCACCTGTAATTCTTGCGTTGTTTAAACACAAAGGAAAAGGAACCAAAGAAGATAAAGGATGTGATACTTAGTTTTTCCTTGCATTATTTTTATTCTGTTGTAGTCTGTTGTGTTCTCTCTGTGAAACCAGGCAAGATGTAACCGGTATTCCTGGTGATAGTTACATACCAATATCATTTGAGAGTCTCTGTGCATCACCAATACCTAGGAATATGAAGATGTGCCGCTGGAGTTGTACCTGGAGATGATGGCAGCTCCTCAGGAGTTATGATGCTACTGTGTGGGTCTAGACCAGCACTGATTCCCAAGGTGGTTGGTAGTGTTGGCTGGGGAGTATGCCCACTGCTCCCTCTCCCCAGCTGCTGCAGTCTGCGTGTCAACACAGCTCTGCTTCTGGTTTGTGCAGAGGTCTGGTACCACAGTGGTGCCTTAGTGTTTCCAGGCAGACAGTCCATGTCTCGCTGATTCTAGAGAGTTGTTCTCCACATACTTTTTAAAACATACTTCCATGCTTTTCTGGATTCATATTTTTCTTGCATATCTCATGTTTTAAGTTAGAGAAGAATTAGGCAACACTTATTACAGTAGAAATATGGAAACAGCCTGAAATTTCTCCTTTTGGAATGAGCACTGTTACAAAAGTGTGTGGAGCTGTGAAGCACATACTGATCCAGCAACTGTGTTAGAATGGGTGCAAGGCACTGCTTCTGGTGGCAATCACAAATATATAACAAGTCACACTGCTTCGTGAACTGTAGTTATCTTTGTCTGCAGATTAAGTAGTACCAACTGCTCTTTATTCTCCATATCTATTCCTGGAAAGTCTTTACAGGAAGCTGTAGAGGAGAGAATAGCTGTGAACTACTCTTTCAAGCTGAAATCCTCCACAAACTAGCTCGGACTCCCAGCTTTTCAGGCTGGGTTGCATTATTCATGATTCTTTCTCGTTTATTAATATATAAGAGGCTTTCATGACAGAATCTGGGTTTTTATCTGATTTTTGGCAGATTTCTTTCTGTGAAAGGAACAAGCTAGAATCCGTGATGGGATAAACTTTAAGCTGGTTGTAAATACATTTAAATACTCTGGGCTTTAATAAATCTGAACTTTTGAAAATAGTCATGCTTTGGTTGTGTAGTAGGCAGCTTAAAATAGAGAAGATAATGTTAACCTATTTTCTGTAGGTTTAATGCATGTCATAGGACTACTCAATTTTTCAAAATGTTTTTAAAATCAGTCAAATGAAGAAGCAGTAATTTTATTTGATGTTTATCTTCTGGTCTTGCTTCATCCAGCTTATTTTAGCCATTATAACTGAAATGTCATTTTTGTTTGCTCACAAAACAAAACCCACAACAAGTGGCACTTGAAAAAATGAAGTATTTTTAGAATAATCTAATTTTGGAAATTACATGTGAATAATGGATAAAACATCAGTAAAAGTGAAATAACTTTAAAGTGACCCTCAAACAGCTGTAGTAGGAGGACATAATTCTAGCTTATATTTTTTTCATATATTGAAAAAAATCTACTTTATGTATGGTGAGCTTCTTCACTAAACAGCATTATTTCTGCAGTGGGTGTAGCACTTACCTACAGCTTTCTGGCAAAGGTGAATGTACTGCATCAAGCTGACGTGGAAAGAAAGTATTAGAAGATAAACTAACTTCTTCCTCAATGTGGACAGAAACTGCTGTGCCTTTGGTATGTCTGCTCTCTGCCTTTACATAACTCCAGTGCTTATCTGAGCATTAAGCAGGCTACTTCAACTCACTAATGTGGCAGAAAGTGCACCAAACAAAAAGCTGAAAATATTTTTCTCCTCTCTGAATAAACTAATCTCCATCTGAAAAATGAGTGCCTGTGCTCCAGCACAAAGGACAGGAGTGTGTGTGGGGATAAAGATGGGGTTCTTTCAGCAGCAAAGCATTGACTCAGAGAAAACTGTTGTGCAAAACTTCACTGTTAGATAATTTTCAGTTCTTTTTATCAATATAACTGTAAAACATTTAAATGTATGAAACCCGTCAGGTTTTGTAAAAATGCAATTACAAAAAGATGAAGTGATTATTGTTGCATCACTGCTAGCTCAATTTTTTTTAGAGAATGAGTTATAAGATTTTCTCTTTACCTTAGGTTTACCTGAAGGTACAGGGTCAGTGATCAGACTTACTGTGTGTACTAATTAGTTTGACATAAGTTCTGACCTAAAATGTGCTTTCTGGGAAGTCGGGTGCTTGTGATGCAATTTCTCAGCCTTTGTACCAATTAGTTAGCAACAATTTTTTTTCCTATACAAATTATTTTCTGCTGATGCACATTATCGTTGCTATTGGATTGTTATCCCCTCTCATCACAGAACTGTTCTCTCTCATTCTGCACAGGTGTACCTGTCCAACTTTGTATGTTTAAATGTATGCAATGATAACCACTGGGCTTCATATGTTTAAAAGTTTTACAATCTGAAAGTTTTTTCAGTCTCATCCAGTTGGACTGCGACTATGAACCTGTCTTGGGTCAGGACCACCACCACGTGGTCGCAAACCCCCCTCCCCCCCTTCCCCCTTTTAATCTGTTCAAAAGCTTGCCGTTGTTCTGGGCCCCATTCGAAATCATTCTTCTTCTGGGTTACCTGGTAAAGAGGGTTGACAATCTGACTGTAATCTGGAATGTGCATTCTCCAGAAACCTACAACACCTAGAAAAGCTTGTGTTTCCTTTTTGGTGGTTGGTGGAGACATAGCTGCTATCTTGTTGATTTCCTCCATGGGGACCTGACGACGTCCATCTTGCCATTTTATTCCTAAAAACTGGATCTCCTGTGCGGGTCCTTTGACCTTACTTCGTTTTATGGCAAAGCCGGCCTTCAGAAGGATTTGGACTATTTTCTTCCCCTTCTCGAAAACTTCTCCTGCTGTGTTGCCCCATACAACAATGTCATCAATGTACTGCAGGTGTTCTGGAGCTCCACCCCTTTCCAGTGCATTCT
>WKFP01015549.1:1470049-1509073 GCA_011057875.1 Pterocles orientalis | reverse complement strand
GCGGCTAAAATCCTTTTTTAGGTCCCGCAGCTCGCTCAGGGATAGGGATCGGGTAATTATCTCTGGTTCTACCTCTTCCTGCTGTTCGCTTGAGGAGCCTGGGTCGTCATCATCTCTCACTAAGCGAACTGATTTTTTAGTATATTTCTTCTTTTGTATGGGGGCGATCGACACTGACACGGGTTGGTTCTCTGTTTCAGTTGCAGTATCTGTCGGCAGGGTCGGGGTGGACGCAGTGGCTGTCGGACTGTTTTTCCCTTCTTCCCCCTGAGGAAGCTGCATAGTGTCAAGTGGTATTTGATAAAAACTGGCCAGGGCCCAGCACAGTGTGGTACGAAATCTTGGTATAACTCTGAACACGGAGCACAGGAGGCACAGCATAAGCACTGCCTGACACAGGAGACACAGCGGTGAGACCATACTGGCTTGAACATCCTCAGGACACCCAAAACTCTCAAAAACTGATGTGATCAGCCTGAATGAGAGAGAGTAATTGAAGGGGTGGGGGTGTGTACCCCCCCCCTCCGTCTCTCCCATAAATTGGGTGTTATTACCGACAACCATCAAGAGGGGGCGCCCGAGATACCACAGCGTGGCATACAAATACCCGCCGAGCCGCATGGCTTGTGCCTCCATCATATCGTAAGCCAGCATTGTCCAGTACAACAAAAGCATCGCCCTGTTCCCTCTCCCTGAGCGGATAAACACTGCCACAGGGAGAACATAATACATATAAGGCTTCACATAACAGCACCCTGAGAACAAATGGGCCAGCATCATGACCAGCAAGTTGCTTAACTAATACAAGAAAAATGAATGTAACAAATTATTAAAGCACGTGCTGGTCAGACTTGTCGTTATCTCAACCCTTCTGCCCCACGTTGGGCGCCAAAATATTGTCTTGGGTCAGGACCACCACCACGTGGTCGCACCCCCCCCCTTCCCCTCCCGGTAAGATGGGAAAGGGTAGGAGAAAAGAAAAAAAAATGGAACCTCGTGAGTTGAGGTAACGACAGATTTTTTAATAACACCACACAAGGAAAACAAAAGGAAAGAGACTATAACAATAAGACAAGGTATAAAATACAATGGAAACACTGATACAATGAATATCTCACCAGCGGAGTTTCACAAAACCAACCGCTCTGTCCCCCCAAGATCCGGGCATGACGTCAGCATGGTATCGAATATCCCTTTGGCTATACCCACCTCCCAGCTTCTGTGAGGAATTAACTCTATCCCAGCTGGACCCAGAACAAAACCTCAGTAGATGTAATACTTTGGTGCATTCTTCAGTTATTGAGGCTGTGTCTTGGATGTGCTCTTCAAGGTTTAACCTTGGTAGACAGCTCAGCCCTGCACAGCCACTCGATCCCTTCAGTGGTAAAAGTGAAAAAAACTCATGGGTTGAGATAAAGACAGTCTAATAAATAAAGCAGGAGCTGTGCACACAGCAAAGCAGAATAAAGAATTAATTCACTGCTTCCTGTTGGCAGGCAGGTGTTCAGCCGTCTCCAGGAAAGCAGGGCTCCATCACATGTAATGGTTATTGAGAAGACAAATGCCATACCGTAACGCCAAGTGACCCCCATTCCTCCTTGTACCTGCAGCTTGTATGGCTGAGGATGATGTTTAGTATGGAGTATCTCTTTTGTCAGGTGGGGTCAGCTGTCCCAGCTGTGTCCCCTCCAACTTTTTGTGCACCCCCAGTCTGCTCACTGGTGGGGTGCTGTGAGAAGCAGAAAAGGCCTTGGCTTGGTGTGAGCACTGCTTGCAGTAACTAAAACATCCCAGTGTTATCAGCCTGTTTTTGGTCATGAATATCAAAGCATAGCCCCATAGAAGCTGCTATGAAGAAAATTAACTCTATCCCAGACAAAACCAGTACAGTGCTGTAGTAAGTTCACTTTTCTGGAACACACTGATCTTGTCAGGATGCAGTTGTCCTTGGGGACAAAGTCAATGTCCTTTTAGGGCTGAGAGGTTCTCTGTGTGTAAGCTCAAAACACGTAGGTAAGTTTGTGGAATCTGTGTGAAAGCTGTTGATATCCGGTGGTTAGAAATTTATTTATTCATTATTTGCATGGCATCCGTACAAATCATCTGCAGGCTATATTAAGATTTAGAGGTTCTGATACCACTATTTATACTGTGAAGTTCAAATATAATTCTAAAGGATTATTATTTTTCACAAAAAGAAATTAACCTTTGAGTTTCTTTTTTAACAGGTTTACAAGTAGCAAGATCTGTGCATTGCTTTAATTTTACATGAAGCTATAGAATGACTTTTTTCTAAAAGGCAATTACAATTGTACACATTGTAAATACTAGAACAAACTCTAAATATTGAATCAAGAAAGATTACTGTTCCAATAAGAGATAAAATTTGAAGTTGTCCTCACTCTAAATTACATTGAAAAGGTGGAAGGTTTTAAATCTCTCTGTAGTAAATGGTCCTTCAAGTTCTGTACCTGTGCATCCAGAACAGCTCTGTCTCTTTTCTAAATAAGTTTTGGAAATGTCAGAGTTGGAAAACAGTATTGGGAATTATCTGTGTGTCTTGAAAATGAATAATAAATGTACTGCACAGCTGTGAAACTACTTAGTCTCAGAAGAATCCTCAACAAAGTAGTACTCTATCTTGCAATCCCCCAACAGAATACTTAGGTTGGTAGGGGTCTCTAGAACGCACCTCGCTCAACCTTCTACTCAAAGCAGGACCAGCTGCTCAGGTTCTTGTCCAGATGAGTTTTAAGTGTCTCTGCGCATGAAGAATTCTAGGAAATCTCTTCCACTTTTTGACTACCCCAGTTTTCTTCTTCATGATATCTAGTTGGAATTTCTCTTTTTGTCATTTGACAGCTGCCTCTCATCAGTTTGTGGGCACCTCCAGGAAGAGCCTAACTCCTTCCCTGTACGTTGATAGGATCCCTCCTTAGTCTTCTCTGAAGGCTGAACAGACCTGGCATGCTCAGCTTCTTCTCACCTGTCATGTACTTCAGAGTCCTTGTGACACCCTGCTGGACTTACTCAGTATGTCGGTGTCTTTCTTATACTGGAAAGCCTGAAACTGAACCTGGAGCTTCCAGATATAGTTTCACAAGTGCTGGATATAGAGCAATAATTGCTTCTTTCCACCTGCTGGTTACACTCTTGCTAATACAGCCCAGGATTTGGCTGTCTGCCTTTGCCCCAGGGGCACACTGCTGTTTCGTGTTCAGCTTGCCCACCAGGACTCGCAGGTCTTGCTCTGAAAAGCTGCTTTTGACCCAGTTGGCAGTGTGTCCGGTTGTGTGGAGTTATTCCAACCTAGAGAGAAATCTTTGCCCTTGTCTTTGAACTTTCTGAGCTTCTTGTCTGACTATTTTTCCTGTCATTTGAGGTCTGTCCAAATGATGGCTCAGTTCCTCAGTGTGTGAACCATTGTCCCCAGTATAGCATCATCTGTGGATTTGCTGAGGATGCTTTCCATCCTGTTGTCCATTTGTTAATGAAGACATTAACTAGCCCCACTATCTGCCCTGAGGGATGCAGTAGTAACTGGCAGCCTGTGAGATTTGTACCATTGATTACAACCAATTAAGTCTGTCAGTCCAATTGATTTTTTTCATCTGTTCTGTAGTTCAGCTGTCCAAGCTCTCTGTCTAATTTGGCTGTAAGTATACTATGCTCATGTCACAAGCTTTGCTAAGGTCAAGGAAGCATCCAGTGCTTTTCCATTGTCCACAGATGTAGCCCTCTCATTGTACAGGACCATCAGACTGGTAATATACAGCTCATCCTTGGAAAATCCTTGCGAGCTGTTCCCAGTCATTTCTTTTTCTTCATGCGAATGAAAGTAGCTTCCCTGGAGGATTTGCTGTGTAAACTTTTCAAGGACTGAGGTTAGGCTAATTGGCCTACAATATCATTGAATCTTTTTGCCCTGCTTGAAGAGGGTCCTGATATTTGCCCTTTTCTAATCGCCAGGAACCTGCCATGATCACCATGACCTTTTGCAGATGATAGAGTGGCTTTGCGATGACATTCACCAGCTCTGTTAAACACCCTTGAATGAAGCCCACCTGGTCACATGCACTTGTGCATGTGTCCAGTTTGTTGAAGTTGTACCTAATTCTGGTTTTCCTCTACTTGCTTTCACCCAGTCTGTGCCCCTAACCTTGGGAATGTTGTAGCTGCGTGAGTGGACTGTGATCTGAAAACCAGTGCCAAGAAGTCACTGAGAGCCTCAGCCTCTTCTGTGTCATTTGTCACTTAGTTCTCCACCACACCCATTTTCTAGATTCATAGTTAATAGCTATAAAATGCAAAAAAAAAATAGAACTGGTATAAATATCTTATTCTGGCAAGGCTATTTGGTGCCACAGATGTGGTACTGGAAGAGGAAAAAGAGGTAATTCTGTTGTTCTAAGTCATCATTTGAATGGGGACCGGTCTGCCCTTGTCTTGCTGCACTTTCTAGGCAACCATGTATTGTTTTAGTCTGTATTTAAGTGTTTGCTGTGTATACAGCAGTTCCTTTGGCATTTAGTATAAAGTTATAAAATCTTTCAGCTTCAAAAATTGAATTTGTGTAGTCATATACTTCCAAAGAACTGAATTACTATTTCTTCCTATAGAGTTCAATGAATGTTATGTACCAGACTGACTTTCATTTATTTAAAACCAAAAACCAGCATTGCTGTGACTTGGGGGAGGAGGCAGGGGATGATGCTGCAAAGTGAAAATGCCAAGTAAGTCTCCTAAATGTTGCGATTTGCTCTCATTGGTGTTTTATTTTCATATTCTAACCTATAACTAGGTGTTTTGCTAAGTTCTTCTGTATGTCTCAAGTCCATCTGTGGAGTATGTATATTTGCTATGTTCAATTTCAGTAAAGCATGTGGGGGAGAAGAGATAAAGAAAACTAACTTGAATACCACAGTTTAACTCCATGTTATCTTTCTCTTAATTTATAATTTAAATTTAATCTTTGATGTTGAATGCTATTCTGATACTTCTAACTAAAATATAATAAAACTTCTGATTCATCTATTTCCTTTTTTGAAGTTCTGGTAGGTAGTAGATTATTTGGTATGTTTTGCCTTGTGTGGCTACCTAATGTGTATGAAAGCTCCTGTCCATATTTTGCTATTGATAGTGCAGATATGCTACTGTTTGTACACTTTGGGGGTTGGAGTTATTGAGCATTCATTGAGGTGAGTTGTTCAAAGCTTGAGATGCTCTACAGCACAAATGTGTTTTTGGCTAGTGAAATCAGAATCCTGTATTCAATGCTTTCAGAGAATTTTGTGTTGGTACGGCCAAGGCTGAATCACTGCAGCAATAAATAGTGCAACAGTTGTACTTAGGATGTGTTACTTTTACCACTGTTGATGGTAATGGAATTATCAAGGGTATAATTAAAAGAAAACCAACCCGTGTGTGTCATTGGTGGGCTTATCTTTTAATTATCAGGATTTTTATATTTATTAGGGAATAAGAACCATAAAAAATTAACAGATTTCTCAGTTTTCTGCAGAACAGATACATTTACAGTTCCCTGTGGCAGTTGTAAGACAGCAGAGCCCATTTTCCTCAGAGGTTTAACTGCAGTTGCATTTCCTCAAGTTTTCTTGTTTTTATAGACAAAACTGTTCCTAAATTGTGAGGAGTTAATTTTGAATTTGAGATCCTTTTTTAATAGTAATGTAAATTTGGAATAATGACCGCTGATTTTTAAGGCTTCAGTACTTTATTCTGCTGTTTGTATTACTCAATTGAATTTTAAACTGACCTAGTGATCTGAATAAAGGATAAATTATAATGTTGTGTCAATATATTTCTACACAATATATATGATGTGTGAGATGAACTAACAGTAGAATTGATTTTTTTTTTTTTTAACTGCCTTTTAGGTAATAGGCCGCCTTTTTCTCCGTGTGTAGGATATTTTCTCCCACTTGCTGAACATATTTATGCTTAAGGTATCCTTCCAAATAAAGGGTAGAAATACCAGGCATTTTCATACTAAAGCTTTGCAATGTGCTTACACTCAGCAAGCATCAATTCCTACTATTTTTTTTTCCCCAGGTAGGCTCAATATTTCTTATGGTGCCATGTAATTTCCAAATTCAGTAGAACTTTAAAAAATTTTTGGAAATAGCATTATAATAGTTACTAGCTAAGGTCTCTGAAAGGTGGCATTTTCAGTTCTAGTTTATTCAAGCTGTAAGAACAAAATGAGATAGTTACGCTCTTTTTGTGGTGGTATTGCAGGTGCATTTCTTCTTGTCATTAAAATCTGCTGGAAGTGATGTTGCAGCTACTTATTTTTTTTTCAAGTTTATGACTCTAATGTTAATGTTGTCCTGCTGAGGAATGACATTTTTACACAAGGTTATGTAGTTTGGGTGAGTCTACAATAAACACTGCTATTTCCAGCAGTTGTGGACAAAGTGAGTTCTCTGACTCTTACTGCTTGGACAACTGCATATTCCTAGTAGGGGATATTACTGTGTTGAAGATGCCAGTTTACTAAAGTGCAGCAAATTATGAATACATTAGTAGGAAAATAAGTTTGCAGATTGACCACATCTCATTCCCAGGCAGCGAAGTGGACAGCTTTTCCCGACAGGACCTCTCTGTTAGAAGGATAAATTGAGTTGAATTATGTTTTGAGTCTTACTGTACCCTTAAAATGCAAGCTGCTAAGTAGCCAATGCTGTTGTCATTGAACATCTCTTTATCTTCAAAGAAGGAAATTGCCTATCTCCAAAACCATGCAGAAGCCCTCTGGCATGTGTTCTGATATAAACAGGTTATGGACAAAATATTTTTGAAAGTTGTATAAATAAGCTACATCACTCTGGCCTTTCGTTTGGCTTCATAACACTTTTGTAAACTCTTATCACTCCCTTTAAAAATTATTCCTTCAGTTCCCCTGGCTCCCATGCAATTACAGGAAGTTTTGTAAAGAAAATCTCACTTGACTGAAAGGTAGAAGTAGGATTTTCCTACTTCTGTTAATGGGAAGGCTGGTACTAATGGTGTAGTGGGTAACCATGGCATGTTACCAGCCTCTGTGTAGAACAAGTGTTAGAGAGGGTTCAGAACTAGTTTATTGCTTTGTATCTCAACAGTGTGTGTGCAATTCAAAGAATTTAAGTCTTTGGTTATTTTTTGAGGCTTGAGAGGAGAGTGTAGTGTGGTGCTGAAAATGTGCTTTATTCCTAAACTGCAATTTCTTTTCGTTCTTTTTGCCATGCTTATATTTCCTCTGAACCGCTTGGGTAGGTTGAGGACAGAGCAGAGGCCACTTGCTCTTGGTTCCTGTGTGCAGCACCCAGGCAGAGCAAATGAACAAGGGGTTAATTCCCCACAGCCCTGGATTGCTACTGTAAGGGAAGAGCAAGGCTGGACCTCTGGATCTCAGTTCTTTAACTGCCTTGTAATGTGAAAAGATTAATTTTAAGAGACTTCTTATTTCACTGTTTTTTTGAGGAGACCAAATGGTACATTGTTAAACTCCCCTGGCAAATTTAATTATTAGAGCAATGATTGTAAAAGAATTAACAAACACAACTGAAAGTGTGTTCTTCCAGTTTTGTTCTAGGAAACAACTCAAGTTTTTTTTTCTAAAAATTTCGAGAAAAAGTCTGCCATCTGGTGTGAAAAATTTTAGTCCAGACTTAATTTGATCAATTAAAAATAGTCATACAATCTTAAATGTAAGGCAGGCTTCATTGTAAACAGTGCTGCCAGAAATACTTGTAATAACATCAGTTGTATGGTAGCACTTCTCGTTATGCTGAGTTCTCCTTCAAATATCTTGAAATCTAAGCAGGTAAGCAACAGGGCAATGAGAATAACCTTTAGTCTGACCTGTTTTGCTCCATATTTTGTTGGTGGTACTGCTTGTAACAGTTGTGTGGTAGCACTTCTCATGAAATACGGATCTCTCCAAACACCTTGAAAACTAGGTGTTTGAGCACATAGGGCAATGAGAATAACCTCTACTCCGATTCATTTTGCTTCATATTTGTATCCAGTAAGGGCTGTGAGCCATTGCTAGCTGAGGCAGATAGAAGGTAAAATGATTTTTAGCTGAGAAAATTTCCCTGTAGCTTTTTCTGTCAGCAGCATAGGAAATCTCTGTGCTGGAGAGCAGATTGGGGTTATGTTCAGCAGCTGCTCACAGAGTGGTCTGTAACTCCCCTAAACACCATAAATTTGTGTAATTTGATTTCAAATCCATTTATGCTTTTGATCCTTACAGTATTCTGTCATGATGAGTTGCACAGTTTAATTATGTGTTTAATACCGTAGTGGTATCCTGTTTCCAGGCTTCATGCAACTTCTTTTGTTCTAAGGTGAGAAATAGGGGATTGTTCCCTCTTCCCACCTTGGTTTGGCCATGTATGAATTTGTGCTCAGCATTGCCTCTTTCTCTTCCAGACAATTAAGTTTTAGGTTTTTATTATATGGAAGCTTTTTAATGCCTTCTGTCATTGTCCTCCCTAATCTTTTTTTCCTGTTTGTGTCAGATCCTGTATCTCTTCCCCTCTTTTAATTTTGCTGAATCCATATAATTGCCCTCTTACTGAAATCTGCTCTCACCCACTCGCTCTTTCATTCTTCCTCCTCATTAACTGTGTTTGGATTTTTTTCTATTAATCTCCCACTTTTTCCCTCTTCTCTGTTTTGAAAGGTTATTGCTAACAGTGGGTTTTCTTTGAACCCCATGAAAAATCCCTCGGACAGGACCTGATAATTTGAAGGATTAAATAGGTAGTGATGAATAGGGGAAAGTGTGCATTTCGGGCAGGAATATATCAATTCAGAGTCTTGCAAATACTTATTACAAGCTGGAGGAAACAAGTGCATATGTTTTAAATGCTTACCTAGTTTTGTTTTACTTGCCTTTAGGATGTTTGGGGTTTTTTTTCAGGATGGCTCTTCACAGCTGTAAGAGCTGGATTCATTAAAAATTGATAAGGATTCTTATGTAACGTGGAGGTTTGGGGCTATATGAGTGCTCTAAATGTTGAAGGCAATACTGTTAAGTGCCATGTCTCACAGGAGTACTGTGGATGCCAGCCCGCAAGTGGGAAGGATGAGCACTCCATCTCCTAGTAGTTTGAGCTCTTTGAGGCTGAGGATGGGCAAGAGTTCAATGTCTTTTTTTTGTTGCAGTGTATGTCTTCTGCATTTTGCTTTTCTTAGCTGGAGTTACTAACAGGCTTGCATTTTAAATAAGTGACTGTGAAGTACATAGTGGTTAAAGTAAGCTGGTGGTGGTGTTTTTAGGTGTTATACATGTTTAAAGCTGAACAAACATTTCTCTGGATTCTTCAGATTGCACAGATACCTTGTGGTTTTTTTATTAATCTTGGTAGTTTTATTAGCTTGGTAGGAGCAAAATGTTAGGGCACTTCATGTGACCTAGAGGAAAGAAAAGATAAAATGTTACTGTGGTGTTGCTTCTGGGCTACTCAAGAATCCTTTAAATATGGGGAAGACTTATTGTGTTCCAGAGTAATAAGTTTATGGGCGATGTAGCCCTAGTTAGACTTATTTCTGGTGTGTACTAAATGTTTGCTGTGTTTTCTTCTTAATGAGAGAAGGAGGGAATGGAAGAAATGTTGATTGTTGCATTTAAAACCAATTTAAAAAAAATCCCTATTTATGTAGTCAGAGCAAATTTATATTTTAGCTTTATCAAGGTGGTATGGTTAGCTTACAGTTTAGCTGGGTATCCAGATGTTAAACTAGTAAAGAATCAAAAGAAAATGAGATGCAGAATTTATATTAATTAGAAACTGTCCTCTGAATGGTGGTAAAGAGCTTGCTTTGAATTCAGTTTTTTAAAAAAACTTCTTTTCTTCTTTCACAGGAAAGATGATAAAGATTATGCTTTAAAGCAAATAGAAGGTACTGGAATTTCTATGTCTGCATGCAGAGAAATAGCAGTAAGTAACATTAGTTCTTTCTATTAGCAAACAGGCTTATTAGCAGTATTGATTTGAGTGCATGCTGGTTTTTGTTGGTTCAATCGTTATTCTGTTATGGATGCTATATTTTAATCATGGAGATATAAAATAAATACAAATGTAATGAAAGATTTTGTGCACCTGTTTACATTTGCTGTCTAAAAACGACAGTGTTTTTAAGTTACAAATTACTGCCTGCCTTGGGGCAGATTAGCTTTAAATGCAGCAGTTTAAAAACATGTTTAGAGTCAGTGCCTTAAATTACATATTTGATCTGACTTTTGCATTTGCACTTCAGTTGTTTTCCTAAAGAGATGATTTCTTATTGGCTTATAATGATTCAAACATTTTAGCTTCTATTTAAGTGAAGGCTTCAAACTATACTGGTATTGGAGGCTCTAATACACCCATAAATTTTATTAAGACATTTTCTTAGGTTATTTGGATTTATATTTGTATGTTCCATATTGTTAGAAACTGGTTAATAATATGGTCTAGTTATGATTTGTGACAAGCTTGCAAAGACATACTGGTAAAACTGGTATTCTGAAGTTTTAAGTGTTGTCTGTTCTTAAGTTATACTGCTGCTTGGGTTTATTTTTCTTGAAATGTTTTGACTAAAATTGCTTACTAAAAGGAAATATATGTAACTTAAATGTGTGTGTGGGAAGCAAACAGTTTATTTTCAGTCCATATTCCTCAATAGATTAAAACTGGCCCAACCCTAATTTCATTTTTATTGATTGAAGTGAGTACCAGGCTTTCCTACTTTGTCAACGTCCAGTTGGCTTTGTGATTTCAAACATGATAGTCCTTGAACTCAGTGAAGTGAACAAAATGAAGCACAAAGAATATTCTTCAGGAGAAGCTGCTCTTATTCGTTGATGAAAGCTGAGCCTCCCTGCTATTGTAGACATCCACACTCAACTAAAGGAGCTGTAAACAGAGTCTGGAATTTTGCTGATTTCGAACATTTTGGCAGAAATTTTCCAAATGCTGTGGCTCCTTCAGGCTGAGTGCTTTTGGGAAGCGTCAGCCACCATTTCAGATGGATCTGGGAAAATTTTCTGTGCATCTTTTTGCAGTGATTTACCCAAAGAGTTTTGAAGAGTTTGTTCAGCTTGAATTTGGTAGGAAAAGCTTGGCTGGTGTTAGGGCAGTGTCTCTGCTCTGGATATGACCCCAACTCAATTTCTGTCTGTTAAAAGAGAATCGCTAGCTTGGCTGACAGTTGGGAAGGATTTGGCCTTAGTGCATGGCTTGAGAAGTGTTTGTGGTCATTCCTCTTGAGCAGCAGGGTCCCCAGTAGTGGTGGAAGAGGAGCAAGAAGCAGGGAAGCTTTCTCCTTTTTCTGAGCTGCTGCAGCATGTGCCCTTTGAAGAAAACAGCAGTACAGCACAGAGCCCATGTGGGACAGGGTTAGTGAGGGACAGAGTGGGATGTACAACAGCTGCCAAGAAAGCAGGCATTGAGAGCAAAGAGGAGAGTGGAGCCCAAAAGCAGGCACAGGAGTAGAAAGAGTAACATGAAGCAGCATATCTTGAGCTGTTTGTTGACTTTCCATTATGCTTCCAGGCTTGCAACTGCTGATACAGTGGTTGAATTTTCCTGCAGTTGAATTAATGATTCACCATGGACTTGTAGGGCTTGAATCGCTTTTCTTTATTGTTCTTTTGATGTTTCTGTTTAGAATTAACAGGATAATTTTTTTCCAATAACGTGTTGTTCATTTTAATCCTGTTAAATAGACTTCTTTCCTCTTTCTATCAATTAATAGTGTAAAAGGCAAAAAAGGAACCTCATATAGAGATGGATAAAATTGAGGATAATAGCTGTACTATTTATATTGATGATGTAAGTATAATATATATATGAAAATGCTACTAAGTTAATCAACAGTGTTGTACCCTAAAATAACATCTGTACATCTAATTAATAAAATAATTTGTTGTCATACTTTAAAAGTCTGAATGCCAGACTTTATTACAATGTGTTCTGGGCTACCCCAATTAATGTACTTTATGAGCATGGTGGTATTAAGAGGAACTAGGATGACTTGGTTTGCGTAAGAGGTATATCCATTTCAGTTTCTCTGGAGAGCTGAAGCTCTGTGACTATCTGGGAAGAGTGCAGTTTGATATAAATCCCAGTGAAACTCTTCTTTGCTTTTACAACTCTGCAATGGATTTTTTTTTTTTGTTTTTTTATGATTACTAACTTCAGATTTGGACTATTGAGTTACGTAAATGTTTAAAAATGCCCATAGCCTAATCTTCTGAGATGCTTATTTGGTGCAGATACCCGAGCTGAAGAATAGTGTCAGATCTTCAGAAAAATAAAATAATTACTGAAATAGATCTATTTCAGGGAAAGGCTTGAACGAGGTCAGAGACTTGAGTTGAAATGGCTGACTCAGTTATGGGATATGTTCAACCTGTGTATATGTATATGAAAGACTTCCTCAGTTTCAGTGCTTCCTGCAGCGTGAGAACTTACTAGTCTTCAAGAACCTAGCTAGTCTCTTGTAAGAGGGTTTTTTTCAATGGTTTTATGTAACCCATTTGTTTAACTGGTAGAATTACAGTTATTGTGCGAATTATGCTAATTGATTTAGTATCTTTAATATCAACAAAGTTGTACTGTTATGTTTGTCCTTATCTTTCCCCCATTCATCCACCACAGGAAGCATTTGTGAATCCTGCCTTTTCCAGAACCTTAACTGGATGTTTGGCTGCTCATCTGTTTTTCTCTGCAGATGTATGTACTGCCTTGGATTCTGGATATCTGTTTTGTGATCTGCACATTTCACTTCTGAGGGTTTAAGCAGGCACTAAAAAATGCAAGCTCATCATACTGAGAGATGGATTTGTGTTAGATGGGAGAGCAGAGGGATAGAATGCTGAGAAGATTTATATAAAAATATACAAAACATACAAGCCTGTGCACTCAATTCCTTGTCTTCTGGTTTAATCATAAGGAGGAAAGTTGTTAAAGCCTATCCACTTCACAGATTGCAAAGCAGGAGAATTCTTCAAGGCTGTAGGAATCTGGAGTAGTTAACCAAGAAACATATGCAGCTTCAGGATTTTGAGTTAGGCAGTTTCCTATACAGGAATCTTAGGTTTTAAAGTAATTAATTGGCTTTCTGACATTTTTCTTGTTGGTGAGCATTTTTCATTCAGTTTTAGCAGGTTTGGAATTATCTCATTTGTCTGTGATTCCTTTTGCTAGTGAGAAGTTGCTTGGGTTTGTCTTATTTTTTGGTGGTTTTTGTTGGCTTTTTTACTTTTTGCAGGACTTCCATGTAGTTCTGTTTTTTTTGGTGTCTGGTTTGGTTGACACACATATTCCTGAAAAGCTTGTAAAAACATCACATAGTATTTTTATATGATAGCATTTGACTTGGCTCTGAAGAGGAAGTCTGAGATATGGTGGCAGACACTCTTAGCGGTAGAAATGCTGAGTGGGACAAAAGCAGAGCTGGAGTGGACAATGCTGTACTCTGTGTCGTGTCTGCATGGTGTCCTTCAAGAACCATAGCCAGCTTGTACAAGTTAGAAGAGCCTTGATTCTGCTGGGGCTGGGACAAAAAAGTGCAGAAGAATAACTAGTTTGCTTCTCTGATCATTTCCATTCTTTAGGTCTGCCTTGGAGGTATTTGGGTATTCCCAGGATTTTGTGGTTTGCTGTTATAATAAGTGCAGGCTGTCATAACAAACGGTGGTGTCCTCTGTGTTGGATCTAGTCATAGCATCATAGAATCACTAAGGTTGGAAAAGACCTCAAGGATCATCAAGTCCAACCATCAACCCACACCACCTAACTCACTAAACCATGTCCCTAAGCACCACATCTGCACATTTCTTGAACACCTCCAGGGATGGTGACTCCACCACTTCCCTGGGCAGCCTGTTCCAATGCCTGATCACTCCTTCAGTGAAGAATTTTTTTCTAATATCTAGCCTAAACCTTCCCTGGCACAACTTGAGGCTGTTTCCTTTTGTCCTATCACGTGTTACGTTAGAAAAGAGGCCAGCACCCACCTCGTTACAGCCTCCTTTCAGGTAGTTGTAGAGAGTGATAAGGTCTCCTCTCAGCCTTCTCTTCTCTAGACTAAACAACCCCAGCTCCCTCAGACGCTCCTCGTAAGACCTGTGCTTCAGACCCTTCACCAGCTTTGTTGCCCTTCTCTGGACCTGCTCCAGCACCTCAATGTCCTTTTTGTGGTGAGGGGCCCAAAACTGAACACAGGATTCAAGGTGCGGCCTCACCAGTGGCGAGTACAGGGGCACAATCACTTCCCTAGTCCTGCTGGCCACACTGTTTCTGATGCAGGCCAGGATGCCATTGGCCTTCTTGGCCACCTGGGCACACTGCTGGCTCACAGATCCCTCTGTGCTGGGTAGCTTTCCAGCCACTCTGCCCCGAGCCTGTAGCATTGCAGGGGGTGGTTGTGACCCAAGTGCAGGACCCGGCACTTGGCTGTATTGAACCTCATACAATGGGCCTCAGCCCATCAGTCCAACCTGTCCAGATCCCTCTGCAAAGCCTTCCTACCCTCAAGGAGGTCAACACACCCGCTCAATTTGCTGTCATCAGCAAACTTACTGAGGGAGCACTCGATCCCCTCATCCAGGTCATTGATAAAGATGTTAAACAGGACAGGCCCCAAAACCGTTCCCTGGGGAACACCACTGGTGACTGGCCGCCACGTGGACTTAACTCCATTCACTACGACTCTCTGGGCTCAGCCATCCAGACAGTTTTTTATCCAGCAAAGGGTGTTCCTGTCTAAGCCATGAGCCACTAGCTTTTCTAGGAGAATGCTATGGGACACGGTGTCGAAGGCCTTGCTAAAGTCCAAGTAGATGACATCTACGGCCTTTCCCTCATCCACTAGGTGGGTCACCTGGTCATAGAAGGAGATCAGGTTGGTCAAGCATGACCTTCCTTTCATGAGCCCATGCTGGCTGGGCTTGATCCCCTGGTTGTCCTGTACATGCCGTGTGAGCACACTCAAGATGAGCTGTTCCATAACCTTCCCCAGTACCGAGGTCAGGCTGAGAGACCTGTAGTTCCCCGGGTCCTCCTTACGGCCCTTCTTGTAGATGGGTGTCACACTGGCAAGTTTCCAGTCTTCTGGGACCTCCCCTGTTAGCCAGGACTGTTGATAAATGATGGAGAGGGGCTTGGCAAGCTCCCCTGCCAGCTCCCTCAGTGCTCTTGGGTGGCTCCCATCTGGCCCCATAGACTTGTGTGTGTCCAGGTGGTGCAGCAGGTCATTAACTGCTTCCTCCTGGATTGTGGGAAGGTTATTCTGCTCTTTGTCCCTGCCTGCCAGCTCAGGGATTTGAATACCCTGAGGATAACTAGTCTGACTATTGAAGACTGAGGCAAGGAAGGCATTAAGCGCCTCAGCCTTTTTCCTCGTCCTTGGTGATAATGTTCCCTCCTGCATCCAACAATGGATGGAGGTTCTCCAAAGCTCTCCTTTTGTTGTTAATGTGTTTGTAAAACCATTTTTCCTTATCTTTTACCACTGCAGCCAGGTTGAGTTCCAGTTGGGCTTTTGCCTTCCTAATTTTAACTCTGCATGACCTGGCAAGATCCCTGTACTCTTTTTGGGTTGCCTGACCCTTCTTCCAGAGGTAGTAGACTCTCCTTTTTTCCCTGAGTCCTGGGAAAAGCTCTTTGTTTAGCCAGGCTGGTTGTCTTCTCTGCCACTTTGTCTTTCTACAGATGGGGACAGCCTGTTCCTGTGCTTTTAAAACCACTCTTTTGAGGAATGTCCAGCCTTCCTGGGCCCCCTTGCCCTTCAGGACAGTGTCCCAAGGGACTCTCCCAACAAGTGTCCTAAACAGCCTAAAGTCTGCCCTTCGGAAGTCCATCTTAGTGGTTTTACTGTCACCTCTCCTTACTTCACCAGGGATCGAGAACTCTCATTTCATGGTCACTAAGCCCAAGACGGCCTCCGACCACCACATCTCCCACCAGTCCTTCTCTGTTTGTGAACAGCAGGTCAAGCAAGCACCTCCCCTGGTAGTCTCACTTACCCGCTGTGTCAGGAAGTTATCTTCCACACACTCCAAGAATCTCCTGGACTGTTTCCTTTCTGCTGTGTTGTGTTTCCAGCAGATGTCTGGCCAGTTAAGTCTCCCAGAAGAACAAGGGGGAGCTATTGCGAGACTTCTGCCAGCTGCTTATAGAATGGCTCCTCTGCTTCCTGCTGCTGGGAGGGTGGCTTATAACACACTCCCAGGAGGATATGTTAGCCCTTCCCCTCATTCTTACCCATAAGCATTCAAACTTATCATCACAATCCTTGATATCTATACGATCAAAACACTCCCTAACATACAGAGCCATCCCACCTCCTCTCTTTCCTTGCTTATCCCTTCTGAAGCTTATAGCCATCCATTGCAGCACTGCAGCTATAAGACTCGTCTCACCATGTTTCTGTGATGGCCACTAGGTCATAGCTGTTCTGTTGCACATTGGCCTCCAGCTCCTCTTGCTTGTTGCTCATACTGTGTGCATTAATGTAGATACACTTGGGCTGGACTGTCGAATCCACTCCTACCCTCAGTGTGCCACCCCTAGATTTGTCTGTAACGGGCCTAGTAATTCCCCCTTCCACATTTGAACCTTGTTTAAAGCCCTCTTGATGAGCCCTGCCAGTGTACGAGTGAGAATCCTTTCCCCGCTATGAGACAGGTGACCTCCATCTGTCGCTAGCAGGCCTGGTGCCACATAAGCCTCCCCATGATCAAAAAAACCAAAATTGCACCTTTGGCACCAGCCTCGGAGCCAGGTGTTGGTCAGGTGTGTTCTCCTGATCCTCTCAGTATTCATCCCTGCCACTGCGGGGATTGAGGAGAACACTACCTGTGCTCTTGATCCTCCGATCAATCGCCCCAGTGCCCTGAAGTCCCTTTTAATTGCTTTCGTACTTCTCTCTGCAACTTTATTGCTTCCAACCTGCATGACCAATAGTGGGTAGTGATCAAAGGCCATATCAGACCAGGGAGCTTCCTGGTGACATCTCTCACCCAGGCCCCAGGGAGGCCGCAGACTTCCCTGTAGTGATAGTGTGGCTGTAGGATGAGGAAGTTCATCTTCACTGAAAGGAAAACAAACAGTTTGATTAGTTTTCTGTTGTGTGGGCTAGCTGAGTTGAACCATCCTTTGGTTGCACCATTACTTAATGTGGCTTGTGGGAAGTGGTAGAAACCTGCAGGGGTGGTTTGGGTATAATGTAGGCTTGTACCCTAATATTCACGTCTGAACATTAACAAAAGAGAGTATTGATTTTTGTCTCCCAGGCAGGAGGCTCAGGGTCCATTACAGCTCTCCTTCCCTCAGGAGCTTGGCTGAGTTTGCAGGGAGCCGGCATGTGGTACCTGGGCAGTGTGAGAATAATTAAGCTGAGAAATAGCTGGTGATGACTGCTGCTCCCAACCAAAAGGGAAAGTCTCTGCAGCAGTCCTGTTCACCTCTGCAACTGCTCCATCTCCCTGGCTGGAAAGTGGCTGAGAGGCAGAGACAGAGCAGCAGGCCCGTGTCCCTGGGCAGATGAGAAGGAGCTGCTCTTGACTCGTGGTATTGGCCAAGTTGACATCGGTGGAGGAGGCTGCTGCTGTAGAGGTGGTTTGGTCCTCCTTGTACACAGGAGCTTCCATGTCCTGGGTGACAGGAACATGCCATTATGTATTTATCAGGTCTCTTTCCCCTCTGCCAGTGGAGGGGATGGAAGAAGACCTCAAGAGCTCTTTCTGAGCCTATTTGAGGGTGACCAAGGTCTTTGAGGCAGCATGCAGCAGCTAGAGAGACCCCATGAGGCAGAACCTGAAATAGGATGACGCGAGAATTCACCCTCTTCGACATCTTCCCCTGGTAAGGAGCAAATGACTATCCCAGTGAGCTTCCTGGAAGAGATACCGTACCAGCTATATAATAAGGAACAATATTTGGGTGCAGGTTCCTCCAGTTATGGGGGCTGTTATGTCCTTTCCCCAATAACAGTGACAGCAGTTTCCTACAAGACCAAACACAGAAATCATTCAGATGAGCACAATCCTCATGTCAAAAGACAGGTAATGGTTTCCTAGCAATCTTGCCGTGTGGTGAAAGGTGGCAAGATATTGAGGAAGACAAATGTTAGATTTAACCCCCTTTGACAAGTCTAATGACTCTCAAATGCTTTAATAGTAGTATGGTGTGTGAAATGTAACTTGTGACTGATGGGTATTTCATCGAGCTATGTTACAGGGCTGCAGTTGGTATTCTTGAGAGATTCTGTGTAAAGGGAGGGTAATAGTATTTTTAGTTCTGTGGAAGTGGAACAAAGATACTGATTAAATGTTAGAAGTTAGAATCTTAAGGAATAATAATGTTTTCTGGGAATAGCAGAATTTAACCAAGCTTGACATCCAGTGTCTGTGTCATCTGGATTCTTCATCCACCTCCATACTCTCAGAGAACCTTTAATAACACCTCTTCTAATACTTTGATCTTGTGTGTGTGATCACATAAGACTCATTTGTTTTAGAAACCACGGAAGTTAAAAACAGAAGTATGCATTTTTTTTTTTGCTTGACGTTTTGTGTTGTCAGGCTTCCTTTTACAACATTTAGGACTTTAAATACAAAAGAACAAAAGCAACAATTTCATACACTTGTATGTCTGAAGAACAGGAGCTTCAAAAATGTATTGTCATAATAAATTCATAGAGTGAGCAGTATTATAACTTCTAATATTACATTGCCTATGTAAGCTTTCATTTGAACACTTTTGAAAGGAAAACAGCATGTGCTTTCAGCAAGAATTTTGTTTTTCAGTACTGTGGAATATCTGACTCATGAGAATATAAAACTAAAATTGTATTTACATTGAAACAAATGTATCTTGAATCTACTGGATAGCAGCTAAGCCAACTTGGCATTTAAGAACTTGTGTAATAAAATATGGGTTTTAGTTTAAATAAAAAGTTTAAAGTACTTGAAAAGAGCTGCAGATTTTGGTAGGAAACTAAGAGTAGTGATTTGAATATTTTTTTATAAATCTATTTTATGAATATAGAGTTGGATGACACCTCTGCACTCATCATATCCTGCTCTTGCAGACAAGCAGAGTGCACCTTCAAAAATTTAGCAAACTTCAAGTTAAACTTGTAATGAAAAAAAAACTCTGAAGGCAGTTCCTGAGTCTCATTTTAGTAATTACATTATAAACATTTTAAGCCAGAATTAATCAGGACTAGTTCATGCCCATTTCTACTTATGAAAATATTGTCAGTCAGTTAGAATAGCTCTTCTCTCCTGCTTTCGTTTTAAAGAGAGAGACTGTTTCTTTCTCTGGCTTTGTTTTGGCAGGCTATAAGGATTTTGTCTCGGCTTGCCAGTTTCGCGTTGGGCAGTAGGCTCTCCCTTACCCTGGGTGTAGGCTTGGGCTTTCTTTGCCCTGTTGCAGTTGGAATTAGTCTTCACTGAACTGGATGGGATTACACATAGCATTTCAGGTAATATCTCACTACTGCCTGTATTCATGTGTTGTAGCAGTAGTTCCAGTCATATCTTATCTGTTACAGGATGACTAAATCTTTGTCAGTCATCTTCTGGCCTGAGAATCACCTTTTTCACCATCAACTGGAATCTGCTTTTTGTTCCAAGTCCCTATTTGCCCATTTTCCATCCTAAGGCCATGGTGTGACTATTAATACATGATTTGCCTGTTGCTGGGTCAGTTGGTGGAAGTGATGAGAGCCTTTTTGAAGCGTGAGATGATGATTAGGGTTTCTGCCACTGAACTAGCAAGATGACATAATAGTGATTTTTGCTTAAGTGAATCTTTTGCTTGATATTTCCTATGGCTGTGTGTCTAGCCAGCTTTCTGACTGTCCTAAGCTTTGGGAGAAACGTGTTGCACAGCACCCATAGGCAGGCAGTGAGAACAAGAGTTGCCTTTTGTAAAATAGCTGATGTCCTGAGACATCAGAGAAAACTCCTCCTGGCCAATTGCTCTGGCAAATGAGTCTGTACTCGGTTATAGAAGTAAGCATGGCAGTATTGCAAACACTAAGCAGGTCACATTCGCTGTGTGCCATATGTAGTAGCAAGCATCAAGAGTGGGAGTGGAATGACATTTGCAGTAAAGCTAGAAAAGCTTGCTTACACGACGAGTGCCGTATATTGAATGTGCTCACTCAGTACAGTGTCCTGGCTCATGAGAAGTGGCTGTAGTGGTGGAGAGCTGTACGGGAAATGTGGGAGTATCACTGGAGGAAGGAGATGATGTTTGAGACTTGTGCTGACTTCAGCTCATATTTGATGTGAAAGGTAATTATTGTTAGTGTCCCTGTGCAAGCAAAGAGGTTCCTTAGTCATACAGCAGGTTGCCAGGCTGCGTTAATGCTGCTGTTGATTATTTAATGATGTCCTGTTTTACCTCACTTTGTCCTTGTTCGTGAAGCAATTTAAAAATTTTATGCATTGTCAGGACACTTCTGTTTACTGTCTCCCCGCTGCCCCATGACTGTGGAGTGAGTATTTCTGCATTTGAAGAGGGAGGCAGAGGAACCCTAGTGTGAGCCCAGGATCTGCATGTAGGGATGCTGTTTCCTTTGCTGTGTCTTGAAAAATATTTATGAAAGCAAGGGTAAGACCGGACTGGGGCAACATGGGGTTATAACACTGAAGTCAAAACCAACTGTATAAGCATTGTCAGTTGCTGATTTGTATTTCTTTGAAGGTGGAGTGGGTCTGCCTTCCTCATAAAGGGCATGTAGGCTAACTAATCTAAAAGGGAACCTTTCTGGATGTGGAAGTGCTCTTGAATCGTTGTGTGATATGCAAAGGAAAAGGACAGTTAATTTACTGAGCCAAATGCATAGTTTTTGTCTCTTTTTTTTGTGTTCTGTGGAACTGAACTAGGGTGAGGAGGAGGAATTAGATACCAGAGTCACTAGGCCAAAAAGTGGTCTTTATCATTAGTAGGCACCATACTGATGGTTCTTCTGTGTCTCTGGTAGTCTGCTTTGTCTACAGTGAACACTTGTCAGCTGCTGGACACGAGGCAGGTCATCTGGTAGGCAAGGCATGTGTCATATGGGCTAGAGAGGCCTGGTTCATGGGGAGTGGTGTTGCTGGAAATGCTGTCTACAGCCCATGTGATGTGTTATCATCTGTGTGAGCTCTTTCTGTCCTTCAGACAGCGTTTGCATTTGTCGCTGTGCGTTATCACTGTCCTGGAGTGTTTCAGCCTTTCCAAGACAGTGAGTCAGGGATCATCTGTCACCAGTGCAGCAATCGTTTCCTTATGCTGATGGTTTTGCTGATGTATGATAGCCATTTTGTTCACTAGGGTGCTTGTGTTTGTCTAGATCTGACCAAACCCATCAAATTTTTTAGGCAGACTGAAAGAATATGTAGTTAGTGGCTAATCAGTATAAAAGACAAAGACAAAAACCAGCAAAAATAATAAACAGAGCACGCAGATGCGAAAACCATAACAGCAGCTATCAGTGACAGTAACAAAGGCTAAAGCTCTTAAAACATTGGTGATGGTCCATAAAAGGAACTTCTCAGGTGTGCCTTTGAAGAGAGTCACCAGGGCTTTGTAATGGATGAGAAGGAAAACAGATTGCTATGGATCTTGTAGGAGGATAGAGGTTTTATTGGGTATTTGAGAGGGCTGCTAGAACTCTGTAAAAGTTTTGTGGGATGTTTAGAGAAGGGATGAAAGGCAGGAAAAGGAGTGATCAAGGTGGATTGCAGAGGAAAAAACATGGGAACATGGAGAGGGAATAAGGGACAGGTTTCGTGTAAGCAGGCTACTGGGCAGCGGTCTGTTCTGTGTTGGTTCCTGTGTGTGAGTGTGCTCTGTGTGTACATCTGGGACCTACTAGCAAGCTGCACGCTGGGCTAGGTGGTTAGAACAGGATGAGGTCTGCAGGGGCCAGATGCTCGGGGTACCAGATGCTGGGGGTACCACATCTCTGCAGAAACCGGGTACAGGAGAGATCTAGGTCAGGAGATGAATGGTGACGCAGCTCTGCCTGGTACCTTGTGTGTGCCCTGCTAGCGAACTTCAAACATGAAGAACCAGCAAGCAGAAGGAGACTGAAACGTGGAGAGACTAGAGTCAGAGCTGGAACCTGGATGAAAGGGCATGGTGTCTGGGCTTGGATTCTGAACAGATGTAAGGTCTGCACTGGAGTCAGAGGGATCTGTGAATACATTGTCCATATATGTGAACTTTCAGCCTGATAGCCAGAGTGGAGAAAGGGGATCCAGGCCAGTTACGTTGTTCAAGTTTCACGTAGGTACTGTTGATGCTTATGTGGGTGCCTGCAAAGAAGATGCTATTCTCCTGCCTCCGTTGATACCTGTGTGGCTGATCATGTCTGTTTAGTCTGTGTGCCTGTAGGAAATGCATGCTCAGTTACTTGTACCTTGCTATTGGCTGGGTTTGAAAATGGGGAAGAGCAGCAGCCTGTCGCCTAGCAGACCAAGAGGAGTACTGTGAATCTCAAAGTCTGCAGGACTGACTGCCCCTAGTACAAACAAAGGAGAATTATGACTGTGTTGCCTCACTATAGAGACAGGGAACCGTTCTGCTGCAGTACTCAAAGTTTCTCATCTTTGTGTCACGTTCTGGACCAGCTTTAGTGATGGGTTCTCTGTATGTCCTCTGAGGTGAATTTTGTTTGATGTGAAGAGGTTGGGTTTTTAAAGTGGGTGATAGCTGCTACCTGGGGAATAAGGAGTAGGATGGAATTAAAATGGGACAGGGGAGAATCACATTATTTTCTAGAGCTCTGGCTAGTATCTGCCTCTTTCATCAATGAGTAATTTATTGTGCCTGGTACAGGTGTGTCAGCAGGCCACGGAAAATCTGATAAAATTTTGATATGGACACATAGTTGCTGAACTGTCATGAAATCTTCTGGGTACAGTTAATTCATCAAAATGTTTAGCATAAATTTAAGCTGTGAATTTATACTGATTCAAGAAAAAGGCTTTCGCTGTAGGGACTGGCACAACGTATCCTTACACCGTATGATCATGTTTGCTCGGAGACTCACTCCCACGGATGGTCTTTAATGCTGTACTGGGTCTGGCTGGGGTGCAGTTAATTTTCTCCATAGTGACCTGTATAGTGCAACGTTTGGGATTTGCAACTAAAGAAGTGTTGATAACCCACCGGTGTTCTGGCTTTTGCTGAACAACATTGTACAGCATCCAGGCCTTATCTTCCCCACTCTGCCCCTCCTCCTTTTGGGGAGTCAGCCTCTGCTCAGAGACTGGCTGGGCATGGGTCTGCTTGTGGGAAGTGGTGAGTGATTGCCTTTGCATCACTTGTCTTGTGGTTGTTTTTTGTAAATTCCTCTTTCCTTCACTTATTAAGCTGTCTTATCCTCACACATCCGTTTTCTTGCTTTGTTTTGCTCTTCTCCCATCTGACTGAGGGGGTGAGCCGGCGGCTGTGTGGGGCTTAGCTGCTGGCTGGGGTTGGCCTACTACAGATGGTTCCCACCTGTAATTAACAAAAAATTGCAAATAAGCATTTATTGGTTTTCCCCATAGTGATCTTCTGCACTGTAGGAATTGTAGGCATTGACAGGATTCCACACTTCTTCTTGCATGCAGATCCTGCCTTATAATTCCTCTGTGTAATGCTTTTACAGATCCTAAGAGGTTTTACATGCTGAAACTACCTTCTGCATCGATTTGTGATGTTTCATTGTCTCCTCAATCCTCTTTCTCACTGTTTGATCTCATACGTGAGATAAAAGCTCGGTGGGCTATAGGTCCTCTTGCTCAAGAAATGCCACACTGAAGACTCTGGTCAGTGAATAGGGGTGGGAGTCTGTCACAAGTGAAATAGAAAAGAAGGAAACAAACCTGCAGCTATCCAATCCCATTGTACTATCTCAGTAGCAGCTAAAATGTTACCATATGTGGCAAAGGGATGAATTTTCTTGTTTCCTTTATGGTATAGCAGGAAAATTATATTTTATTGAAAATAAATTCAGTCTCAGAAATAAAATTTTAGTTGTATTATTCTGTGTTCAAATAGTAGTTCATATTGCCCTTGGCTTTTAAAAAAAACCCTGAGCCATTCCTTTTATTAAAAGTGTCGTATTTTCTGGAAGACTGAGCTGGCAAGTATTCATTTAGTTTTGGATAGCCATGCTTGTCAACAGTTTGCTTAAACTTTTTGTTTCCTTCTTAGCAATTGTGTGAGTACAGTAAAATTGTAACGTGGTCAGTAGAGCTCAAATAGACTGATACTGTCTACCTTCAGGTTTTGTGCTTTATCTCGACTATGCTTTCCTTTTGGTGGTGGTTAAAGCTAAAGTTTCTAAGGCAGCTGAGCTGGCTTAATGGCCTATTGCTGCTGAAATAAGTTCTTCCTCCTAGCTGTGTCCCTTTGCTAGTGCTGGGTCTGCTGTTAGTGCTGTGAGTCATTTCAGCTCAGGAACTCAGCAGAAAATTATCACCTTTGTGTGTCTGGGCTAGTTTTTCTTGAACTGGGAGCTTTTTTGTGGATGGCTTCTGTGAGTGCCTTAACTGGTGTAATGTATGTTGTGGGAGGGAGTTGGACCTTCTGTAGGTGGTGGTGACCTTGTAGATCAGCTGACTCCATCTTACAAACCACATCTTCGTTTAGCTGACTGCATTGACAGACTCTAAATGAGTCATCCCATTCAGCCTTGAATGACTGCAACCAAAATGCAGGGTTTTCAGATAATTGGGAGGCAGGAGAAAATTGGATACCCCAAATGGCTCTATCAGAGATTAAAGCCTATGGAAAAAGGCAGATGACACAGCTGGCTTTTTGCAGAGTTTTCTTGATCTTGGATAATAGTGAGGTTTACATAGACCTTTCAGGAAAGGAAAGCTCAGCTTTTAGGAAATGAATAGGAAGTGAATGCCCCAAGGGGGATATGACCTGCTTTCAGCTTTGATCTCCAACTAATGACTGGTTCTTTCATGAAAAATAAAAAGTGCTGTTGTCCATGACTTGCAGATTTCAACTTCTATTGTTTGTATTTAGAGTATGTAGCAAAGACTATTAAACTATTAATCTTTCCAGCCCTTTCACAACTCTGGATGTGCGGTTTATAACTGTTGTGGACTTGCTTTATTTTGCAGTTGCTGCGGGAGCTCAAGCATCCAAATGTCATTTCTCTGCAAAAGGTGTTTCTTTCTCATGCTGACAGGAAAGTGTGGCTTCTCTTTGACTACGCTGAGCATGACCTCTGGGTAAGGTGAATTGTTTGTAGGTACCAGGCTTAAAGTTTTAGTTGCAGAAAAGGGAAAAGGTCAGGGACACATTGGTTTAAAAGAAGTGTAGCCTCTTGCCCCACGTTTGTTGGAAACATTTTCAGTACTAAAGGAAAACCGATGGAAAATGTTTGGTAAGCACGCTACAGAGTTAATGTGTGACCTCTTTAAGAGCTGAATGCAGATTTTTATCATCTTAGCAGCTAGGTGTCTAGTTAAATAAGTGCAGATGTAACCTACCATTACAGCTATAAGTAGGATGCAGGAAAATGCAATTGATTATGCAGGTGGATTCACTTTGAAAAATGACAAATTTATTGGCTGAATAGGATAGTTTAGAGTTTTAGTTACATTGCATATTATCCATGGTTACATGAAGTAAGAGTAGTGCCACTGTACAGAACTGAAATTCAGTTAATATGTTCCAGTGGGATGAGCTTTTTTGCTTAACTCATCTGCTGAGATTTCGTATATTTGGGAGGAAGGCTGTTTATTCCTAATTACAAGATACAGCTTTAAAATATAACCATGGTGGCAGGGAAGTAAATTTATTTTAAAAAATATATATTTTTCCTTTGTGAACTTAATATTTGTAAGCTTAACATCCATTTGGAATTAAAAAAAAATGTAGCATTGTAAAGAATCCAAAATCCCTTGCAACCTTGACTTCCCTGAAAAAAAGGTATGTGGGTGCCTCGAATTAAATCTAACATACATTTTGAGCATTGCTCTCAATTGAGCAAGTATTGTAATACTAACCTTAAAAGATATTAAGAAGATTTGAACCAAAGGTTACAACAGAAGAAATTGGAATGAGATGGAAATTTTGATATAGGTGCTCATGTAAGGCTTGTCTGGTACAAATCATGAGTTGTTTTATCCTCTGCATGTAGTTTAGACAGACAGCACAAACCAAAGTAAAACTAATTTATTTTGAAAAGGATATTCCTTGCAGTTGGAAATAATTCAGCAGTATTTGCCCAAGAACTAGTGTGTCAGTTTTCCTTCAGCTAAGCTGAATTGAAGATATTTTCTCACAGTTAAATGTCTTGGAAGTTCTGATACTTGGTACTGAGGTTTTGTTACCAAAATAAAATTAGAGGAAAAAAAATTACCAAACAGCTGAAATGTTGAGACATTCTAAGGGCTGATGTATGAAAACAAACACACAAACAAAAAAATCTTGAACAAATAGGGTAAAAGGTTGGTTTTTTTTTTTCATGTGGAGAAAAACAAAGCATATTCTTTTTTTCACTGCTCCTCCATATTTCTGATATACTAAGCTACAGAGGTTTAGGAATGTTTGAGTTTGTTTTTTTTGTTTGTTTCAAAATGTGCTGCAAGGCTTTGTATTTGTTTGGGTGAGTGTGACCTGTCTGTATTTATACACTTCTGCATTGTTTCATACTTAACTGAGATCACTGCAGAAGCACTTCTGTTAACGGAACACTGGCTTGTATATAAGTAACTTAAGAAGGAATGACCCTCACTTTTGACCTTTATGTTTACATGCTCGTACGTGTATAAACTCCAGAACTCCCCAGCTCCTGGTTGTTCACTGTATCTGAATGCAGGAGGCTTAGCTGCAGGGACTGGCCTTGGCTCTGTGCCCCGTAGAGCCCGCTATGGATCAAGTGCTGCAGCCCTGAGCATATCTAGTGCACCAGGTCTCAAACAAGTCTGGGAAAAGGGCACAGTGTATTAGAACAGGAACAGAAAGGTCCAGGAGAGACGTGTCTTTCTCTGTCTGAAGATTCACTTCTCTGTGGCCACTGCATGAAAATAGCATTTGCTTTGGAGTCAGTGGAAGTAGGAGGTGAGAGGAGGTAAAACTTGGGGCTCAGGCTGAGAGATCCTCATGCACGTGGTGCTTGGCTGACTGGGCAGGGACTGTCACCTTTTTGTCAATGCTTCCCTTCTCCACGCAGTTCCGTTTTTACCTTTGGCAAAGCAGGGATGTGCCTTTTCCTCCCAGAAGGGCCAGGCTCAACGCCTGAAGTAAAGGAGGGCAAACTGTATGGAGCTGGGCTGCAGCAAGAGAGGAAGAGCAATTTCCAAAGGGCTTTGGGTAGTTAGGTGCCCAGTTGGTGCCTGGAAGATGAAAGCTGAGGAATGTAGGATGAACATGTGATAGAAGTTTGGTGCCAGGTTTTGGATGGAGAGGATCAGGGCTGTTTTGATAACCAAACAAATGTGAACCATTACAGAAAAGAAATGTGAATGTGTGAGGAAGTTTTTTCTAGAAATTGCCTCTCTCTCAAAAGGAGACAAATGTGGAAATGGTTACCATGACTGTGGCACACCTTATGCTGTTGAAGTTAGTGGCACATGGGACTTAAGTGCTAAGACAGCATATCCTTTTGAACTCCTTATTGTTGTTAGACATCATTGCCTGTGTATACACTTACAATTGTGAGAGGTTTTTTCCATGTCTGGCTTGGTAGCTGACTTTCAGAAGGACAGATTTGTAGCTTTGCTCTGTTAGCAGTTTCTGTTTTGAGGGTGTTGTGCTTTAAGAGGGTAGTAAATAATGAGTGAATAAATCTGGGCTTCTAATTTAAACATTTAAAACTTCCAATACAGTTTGCAAGAAACTCTGTCTGGCATTAGGTGTTGACCATTACAGTGTCATTATTGCTGCAGGAGTAAACCTAGAAGTAAAATAAAATAGAAGTAATGCACTTTTAATTCTTTGCTGTTAAGCCTAACTTAACAAAAAGAACTCCCAAACAAAAATACCCACAAAACCCTCCAAGATCAGTGATCTGCAAGGGAATTTGCTTTGTTAGTTGTATTGGTTTTGTATTCCTTGTCTCACTGTATGAGAGTGAGTGAGCGGCTGTGTGGGGCTTAGCTGCATGCCAGGGTTAAACCACAGCAACAACTGATTTAATTTTTGAGAGATTTCCTTAGACCAGTGATCACTTTATCTCTTATAGTATTAATTTTCTAGTACTAAAGGTACATGTTTCTAGTTCTGAAAATGAATTATGAAAGGTTGAAAAGAAAAACCCCTAAGAAGTCTGTGTAAAGAGTTGATGGCAATCTTTTTGTGTAATGCTGTAGATCAAAACATTTCATTTTAAAATTTTTATTTCTTTTTCCCTTTTACAGCATATAATCAAGTTTCACAGGGCTTCTAAAGCAAACAAGAAGCCAGTTCAGTTACCTCGGGGAATGGTGAAGTCACTGTTATATCAGATCCTAGATGGTATTCACTACCTGCATGCTAACTGGGTGTTACACAGGGATTTGGTAAGTGGATCCGCAATGGGTTTTAGGACTGGGGTGATGATTGAGGGCAAGGATTGCTTTTTATACAAATTGCTGGGAAACAAACACCTTTGTGCTAAGGGCATGTACTAATAATTATATATTTTTATACTGCAGTCAGCCTTGATTAGTAGAGCAAATTTTAAAACCTGGCTATGATCTGATATTCTTGTGACAGCAAAGTATATCAGGTGGCTGTTCTTCTTTTTTGATTTTTCTAAATAAACTATTTTTAAAAGTGTTCATTTAAATAACAGGCATTTTGAGGTACAGAAAATGCCTCTGGTAGTATCACTGCAGGCAAGATAAATAACTAAATACGGCACATGTGTAGGTGGAGGGGAGAATGATTGGCTGTAAGAACTGCTGAAAAAAAAAAACCTCCCTAAAACTAAGAGTTTTACGTACAAAGGTAACTTCTGAAGTCCGCTGTCTTCTCCTGATATTTATAATCTAGCAGAAATATAGCCATGCCAACTTTTGAAGACTTCTGCAAATAAAATGGTTTATCCAGACTAACAGTATATATTTTGAACTGGAGTTAGTGTTTTTTAACCAGCAAATTCTAGTAAATGTTTTAAATTCGTGAATCTCACCAATTATAATATATTTGCCTGTGAAATATGCCCATAGCTGGCTGGGCTGGTTCTGTCTGTTGTCTTAAAATTGGGTAGTTTTCCTGACCCAGTTGTCTGTATTCTTGGAAGTCAATTGAAAAAGAGTTATCAAAGTCTGATACTATCTATATATGATGCTTCTAATTACTGAAATGTAATCAGTGCATGAGAGTATCATTAGTTTGACTTTTCGTTCCCATGAGTCGGTATTACCAGTGCTATTATGTGCTTGGTGCAATAAGTCTGGTTTCCTTATTATTCTTTCAGAGTCACTTTTCGTCTTTGAGATAGCTTTAATAAAGTTCCTGGAAATGTAGTCAATGACTAGTTATTTGTCTTCTATTTTCATGCCCAATAAATGCTTTTACAAAGTGCCAGTCTCTCTTTAAACTGATGGGAAAAGATTTGTCTTTGATAAATAAACTTTTGAGAACTGAAATACAAGGAAGCTTTACTTTATTAATATAGTTGTATGGATATTGTTTCTAGTTTGCTCCTGGTTTTAGAAATGGAACAAAAGCCACAGTGCTGAGGGGAAAAAGTAAAAAATATTGTGGTGGCTTTGTCATGGCTCATGAAACGTGGAGCAAAATGCAATGTGGAAATACATAGTGCATGTTACTACTTAGACACACTTTGCTTTAAACCAAAATGTTTTACTTTAATGTTTTGCCTGCAATGGTATGCCTCAGTACATTTTTAAGAGGCATACAGAAAACGAATGACAATTTGTTTTGTTTGACAAAAAACAATGTCATCAAGAGTCTAAATTTTTCTGATGTTTTACTTTCTACCGTTTCAGAAAATTTATGAATTTAAGCATAATTGAGTTTAAAAAGAAAACCATGTGCGTTGTTAACTGGATGGCTCAGGAGATTGGTAATTTATTACAGAGCCTTTCACATCTAGGTCTGTAGTTTAAATACAGTTTAAGTCGGCAACTGTGAAAAACTATTACCATCTCATTTTCTGACCTGTGTGAAATGAGTTGGTGGTCTCAGTCCAGCATGAAGTTTTCTTCCAGCAGAAAAACCACCATCACAATTGGCTATTTTGTGATAATCTAAGGAAGAGGCCAAAAGCTTGAGGCAGAGACTGAGAGGTCTTCCCACTGGAACCTTGTCAAGCCGTCTTGGTGAGAATCTTATAAAAGCTGTGCAGGGGCTGCCTGTGCTGCCTCATCCATGGAAACCTTCGGGTTTGTCGTTCTGAAACCGTTCAGTTTGAGCTGAATTTAGAAGGCATTTGTTTCATGCAGAAGAAAAACCAGAATTGTATCTGTCAGATACTGTCTTCCTTTTATCAGGTCCCTGGGAATAGCCTGAGTAACAGAAGGGATGCTGCATAGTGTTTTGTCTTGGTAAGACAGGGACATATTGATGCAAAGTTAAGCTTGCAAGTTGGGAATTTAGTAGCACACATATTCTGACCCAAAGTGAAATAACTGATGTTAATGCTTGCTCTTAGATATGGGTTTCTATTTCAGGATACCTGTAATACTAGCCTTCAGGAATATCACCAACTTTAACTCCTGACTGGATGGCTGGACTCCTACTGTGCCTTTAAAATTATAGGTGTTGCTGTAGTTTCTAAATGTTTTATGTTTCCCTAGATTTAGATGTGTACAGATACACAAACAGAGCTGCTTAAGTAACATGCTTGCTTTCATTTCATATACTAGCTATCTTAAGAGTGATGGTGCTTGGAGGTGGTAGAAAGCTATAAGAATGTAGTACTTTGGCAGCAAAATCTGTTCTTTGTTACCTCTCTCTTATAGGATAAGGATTTTTTTTTCAAGGGTAAGAAAGCTCCTCTTTTGGGAAAGTTATTATCTTTCATCTAATTGCAGTTTTCTGGTTTGGGGGTTTTGGTTTTTTTTAAGAAGTCTTAATGAAGTTAGCTTTTAGGGAGGTAATGTTTTTGAGTTTTTTGAGATCTTGACTTCTGTAATCAGAAACAAAATATGGCATGAAGTAACTCCTTTCTTGCTAGCTTCCACAAATCAAGCAGTAAAACTTAATGGCTATTAAAATCACATAAACTTAGACTGAATCTGTCTTCATAAGGGTGGAATCAAGGAAACTTAATTCATGTAAGATAAAGTGAATATATTCTGTATGAAATAGTAGAAACTCCAGGAAGACAATAATTGTTGTTTTTTTTCTAGTTGTGGTTTGTCTTTTACAAAGGAAATGCATACAAATCTTAGCAGTAACAGCTATTTAAATAGTTAACTTTCTTTGCTGTTTTTTTTTTCTTTCACTGGTTACATGAAAACCAATTCACCATTTCCATCAGAGCAAGGGAGATGGTGATTGTGTTTGTTATCTTTGAATACTGCTGTGCTTGAGTAGTTAGCTTTTCCGTAAGTCTTTGAAACATACCAGTAATTTTTTTCAACAAAAATGTCAGTCTTTGTAAAAATTTCTTATTTGACTTGCATATTCTTCAGCTTTTTTTAATTTCATGACTGAGAGCAATTGAAAGCAGATTGTTTATTCATGCTCTGACTGTAGCAGGAAGGAAATAAGAACACTTCATGTAATTACCACAAAATGCATCAATTATAGTTTTAATAATATTTTGAATTTAGTTATCAAGCATGCTTGAAACATACTGCATTTTGCTGACTTATTTTCCTAGTATTTTTTCCACTTCATGATATCCAGACATTGGACTTCTTCCTTTACTTGAAGTTCTTATTCCACACTAAAAATAAGCATAAGCGGAAGACTGGCCATAGGTCTGTTTTCATCAATCTGCAACAACAGCGGGAGAAAAGAGAGGATGGACTTTGCAGGATGCTTGGAAGATTTCTTCAAGTAATGGTCTTAAAATAGAGGTCCCTTTGCATGGTACAGCAACTTCTATGCCATGCCTATTAGTATTTAAAAGTGCATCTTTAATATTAGTTTGTAGTAGTCCTGTCCATACAGTCAGGATCCAGTCTCTGCTAAGAGATGAGCACCCTTCCACTGGTTTTATGTTGTGACAATAAGATTAATCTGCAATTTAAATTAATAATAGATTTTTGCACTGAAACTATTTAAGCTGCTTGCATGGTGCAGCAATGCTTAAAAACATATCCCCCCCCCCAAAAAAAAAAAAAACCAAACAAACCCAAAACCCTAAAATAACAAAACCCAAAACCTAAACCTAGAGGAGATATCACAGCTCTTGCTTGTAGTACTGTAGCTGAGACATGATGGTGAATCATTTTTTTGTTCCCGTATTTTCAGATTAGATTCCCTGGCCTATTTGTTTGTGAGTGGTGTGAGTGGGTGCCGAACAGATGAACTGCCACTTGGTAAGCCAGGTGTGGAAGTGGGTAACGCAGTGCTGGGCTCCTGCTTCCCGTTCCCTTTGTCCTGCCTCTTAACCTTTGTCAATGACATCCATGTCGTTGTTAGTCTGGGATTGTGTCACTGTGGATGTGACCATTTGCAAACTAGTGCTAGGACAGGATACTGCAGCCCATTTAGTATGTTCCTAGTTTGCAGCTCAGGTAAACTGCCGCTATGCAATGAGCACTGTTTTTTAATAAGCTTTCAGGTAGACAAGCTTTAATACAGTTGGAATGTAGCTTCCTGGGACCTGGACTCTTCCCAAGGATACCTGCTGCCAGGTTTGGGATTAGCGGGAACATTAAGATGTTCTTTTAACAATAAATGAGGAGAAGCTACTGCCAGGGTAGTTTTTTGTAGACAACATCTTAGTCACTTTCCAGACTCTGGCTGTGAATCATTCAAGTATGTGCTTTAGGTAAAGTTAAATATATGGAACTTTTACCCTGCCAATTTACCATTTTCCACATTAGAGCTCTTGAATGCAAAGATGTCTCCCTCATCAATATGCAAGGATGGCTTCAGTCATACAGGAATGCCCTGCAGTCCTGCTCTGGTGCTTACAAAACTGTGGTCATTTGAAGCAATGAATCTAAATGCTTAAAAACAAATAATAGGAAAAGCTGTTCACATTATTAGAACAAAGTTAGCAGCTCTTAGAAGCAAGGGTGGTCTTCTACTCTGTTTAAGTATATGAACAGATAATAGGCATTATTTCCCATAAGGTGGTGTAATGACTTACTGGTGATTTGCTTTCAAAGGAGAAAATAACCCCAACCCAAAACCAGTGACTGTTTTGGTTGTCTGCTGATGCATTTCCAAAGGTTTTTGTTCCCAAGGTGTTTTTCATTATGTAAGTGTGTGCTTTCATGAAATTACAAAAGAAAAATTTGTCTGGCAGAACCCTGTTTTTTTTACATAGGCTGTAATAGTGTGCTTTCCTGTGAGGTGTAATTTACTATAATTCTAAATATTCTGTAGTGTTTCTTAATGCTCCTATTTACACGGAACATGACTATTGCATTGCCTTCTTTTCTGAGGATATTCTTTATGTCTTAGGTTAAACTTTCAAACCAGTAACTAACAAAAGTGTAGAAATTATCAGAGACTGTGAAACTAAGTATTTGATGCTCATGCCAGTGACTTTTCAGGGTGAGGAGGGAAATGAAACCGCAAAAAACCCAAACAAGCTTTTTTTTTTTTTTTTTAAGAAATGCTGTGCAAGTGAGAATCCATTTGGCTTGTTTTCTTCTTATACATTGTTGTTGGCAGTGGGCTGTTAGGTCAAGCTCTACATTAAGTCATGTCTGTCAACTTTGTACAAATGCAGATTTGAAGCTAGAAATACAGAGTATATTGCTGCTGTACTACCAGCCTTCCAATCAGAAAAGTAGAAGTCACACTTCTTAGGGATCTTAGAGCTCACTGTAGAGAAGCCTACAGAGATACATAAAATTGTTTGGTTCATACAAGCAAATGATTGTGAGGCCACTCTCTTTGAAAGATCATAGCAATCAGGGGAGGCTCCTGAGGGGAAAAAAGCAAATGTCACTCCAATCTTCAAGAAGGGCAAGAAGGAGATCTGGGAAACTACATGTCAGTCACACACACCTTGATCGCTGGGAAAGTGATGGATCAAATCCTCCTGGAAGCAATTTCCAAACATTTGAAAGACATGAAGGTGATTGGGAGTAGTCAGCCTGGATTTATGAAGGTGAAATTGTGGTTAGCCAACCTGAAAACTTTCAATGACTAGGTTGATGGATGGAGGGGAGAGCAGTGGATATTGCTTACTTTAGAAAGGGTTTCAACACTGCATCCCATAACAACTTTGTAGACAAATTAATGAGTTACAAGAGACTAGGTCAGTGCCCAGTGAAGTGAGGAGGAATGAAAACTGAGTTGATATGCTCAAAGGAGTGTGATCAGTGCCACAAAGTTGAGCTGGACACCAGACACTAGTGGAGTGTCCCAAGGGCTGATGCTGGCTTCAGTGCTGTTTAACATCATCATTAATAACCTGCACAATGGGACAGAGCACACTCTCAACATGTTGGCAGATGAGTTCCAGAGGTGCCTTCTAGCCTCAGCCGTTCTGTGAATGTGTTATATCTTCCGCATTTGATCTGTCTTGAAAAATTAAATTGCTGCTTTTTCAAAATCTAAAATCCAGCTCCTGACAAATCAATAGAAGAGGGAGTGGGAGCAGGTGTGACTAAGAAGAATGTGAAAGATCAATTAGCTCATATGGAGTAAGGAACAATGTGAAGAAAGCAGTGAAGTATAAAACTTTTGCAGCAAAGAAGGACATTTTTACGATATGTCTTGACTGCAGCATGATGAGAGGGAGAACACGGTGCCATTTTCTTTCCCTGAGGACAAAGGTTATGTACCTCCAAAAGTTTTTTATGGAAGCTCTGTGCTCATGAATTGAAAGATGTGTTTCTACTGGATCATCAAATTGTAACCAACTTTGGGTTTTAAATACTTCTGTAACAGCAATATTTCTAGAAAGAGATACCCAAGTCTTTAGAGATTTAAAAAAATTGTCAATTCTATAGGATTAAAGTGTTATGGAGATTTGTATTTTTAGACCTCTCTTGGATTAGCCCTCCATCTTTTATTCTTAGCTGGAATACTATTCCTATTGTGCTAAAGCACTGAAATCAAATGGAAAAGCTAAGTTATAATACAGTATTCAGACTACTTCTCCACTTGTATTTGGGTCTTCATTGCAAGACTTCTTGAAGATTTTGAAAATTGGCCATCTTTAAAGATAGGGAACAGATTTTTTTAAATTTATAGGCCACCTTCATTCAAGCAATTCTTGAATATGAATATAATCTTTTGTAACTTTTTACAGGTTGATCATCTTTAACCACAGATCTTATAAGCAAGTGCGAAGTCATTTAACAAGTTTTAAGTAAGGATTGTGAAAGGATTGAGTAAAACTCCAATATTTATGATAATATGGAAGATCAACAGATACACCTGAAAATAATTGTTATCCAAGCAACCAGTGTTTTGCAAAAATGGGAAACCAATCCTAAAAGTTCTTGATAATCTTTTACCACACAATACTATTAGATTCCTGTTTATAGTAAGATGAAATGCTGAGTAGAAGAAGTTTTGGTAGATATTCTTCTGATTGCAAGTAAAAAGCTTGTTTATAAACTTGATTCAAATGAAAGTGGGTGCAGGGAAAGGTCAGAAATCTCCCAATTTCAAGGACATTATCCAAATCCACGTCTTTTAGACTACTGTTTTATTCAAAGCCCCATTTACTAGATCGTCAAGACCAACCTTATCTGAGTGTAATAAAGACAAGTAATTTTTTTTTAGTTATTCATTATCTTCTGCAGGTGTTTCCAAAAGGTCTGCTAGCATTTTGTCTGCTGTACTGGCTTCTGTTTTGTTTGTTGGAACCTAAATTTAATTTATTAGTAACTTTCTTGCTTCTTAGCTCAGTATTTATTTTCCATAAATAATTCTCAAAATAATCATCTGCAGTGATAAAAGCCAAGTCCCACAACCTTGTCATTTGCAACTGGCAGCGATATTGGCGACTCCTTTTTGCTCTATTCATGAACACATCTTGTTTTGAAACTACAGTCAACACAGTCTGTCCAAAATTTGGACAGAAGTTGAAGGTGAAACAATGGATATATTATAAGAGTTTTGCTAATTTACCTAGCCAGTATTGTGACCAAACCGAGTCAGACTTACTCTTAGGGTGTTATTGCCTAGAGGAAATGCAGGTAACGTTTCTGAATTTGGAGTTCTGTAGTCAGTGAAAAGTTCTACATCAAAGTGATACAAGGTGCAAAAAAGAAGTGGAAAAAGTAAGGCTGCGTATTTAACCACCAGATGTCTTAGGGACAACACAGATGAGTATTTGGAGACATGAAGTTATGTTACGTGATCATTGGTATATTAGTGAGATATTTTTCACTTATCTGCTGCAGAACTGTCAGACACAAGAAGCAATGCAAGCACAGTATTTTTTTCCTGACACTTCTATGTCTTTGGAAACCAAATAATTTTGACCTGTGATCTCAGACAATTAGCAGATAATGAAGATCTGTTGCAAAAGGAGAACGGCAAATTGGAGGCTGAAATAAACTTTTAGTTTTTCTTCATATAGCTGTAAATGCTGTTGTGAAGAGTACTGCTTTTGTTTTCTCCCTGCTTCCCCTAGAGCCCTTCAGTGCTAGATAGAATGTTTCAGAACTGATCTTTATAACCATTTACATCTTTACATTACAGGGTATTGAATCAAGGCAAGCCTTTTCAGTGCCTTTCATCAAGAACTGATGACATTGTAGCGGCTTCAGAGAAGTTTGTCCTTGTCTGGTGGAATATGCATTTAATAGCAGCACCTGAAACTCGTCTCCATATTGCATACTGACTTCTAAACTGAAAACAAGACGGTACTTTCAAGTTTTAAATAGGAGAAATTATAGCATTGCTACTGCAGTCTCTAGGAAAAATAGCTGAAAAAAATGCAAATGGTGTTGCACATTCCACAATAAAAACCCTTAATGTTGGTCTACTGACTCTGTATGGCCATAGCCTGGCTGCTTAAGGAGACAAAGCTTACCTGGCTATGCCAGTTTTTTGCTGGTTTCCTCAAGTAACCTTTGTATCTGTTAGGAAATTTCAGATACACTCGGTAAAAAGTTATGGTATCAAACCAGTCAAATTCTTTCAAATTTCATGAAAAGCAGGTGTCACATAGAGGAGGATGTGTTCTGGGAGAAATGTGTTGAGTTGCACCAGGGCCATTTCAGTTTGGCTTGGCTACACTCTAAAGATAGTGGTTAACTGGTCTTTCATAGCGCATGCCTCGCTCCACTGGCCCCGTATGCTTGGTCATCAAAACAGATGGCAGGTGGGAAAGGAGCTTGAGGATTCTGGATGTGGGAAAGAAAGGCATAGGAGGGAGCTGGAATACGTCCAGTGAGAAATGTAGGAGGAAGATCTAGGACTTGGATGCTGATGATGTGGGCTTCAAGAGCTGCAGCCATCAGAGAACACCTCATCTTGTTAAGATGCTCCAGACTGAAAGTTTTCATGATGAAAAAGAGAATAAGTGAATTAATTACACATGAAGCATGAGAGAGATTTTTTAAATTATTTTTAGTGAAGGCTTTTAACAAATATTTCATATCTTTGCTCTTTATTGGAATTATTGAAACTTCAAAAGTGTCCTTTATTCCTTCCCCAAGAAAATAAGGGCTGATCCGTGATGTCTGTAAGGTTAAATCTGCCAAACTCACTAACAACTCCTCTTAACTATGAAGAATGCTCAAAAAGGCACTGCCCATTCAAAATTGTATATAATGTATCTTCTCTGCAGGATCTCTGAATGAAGGTAGGGAGAATCCTATTGCAGATTGATTTAATTGGGGGCAGGAGGAATATGTAGCAACGCAGAAAGTTGAATATTTTTTTTTTGTTAGAAAATTACATAGTTCATATTTTATATGTTTGGAAAAATGTATAGGTGTTGCCCAAGTAGCATCATACCTAACCAGCAAATGTCAAGGATTTTTGTCGAGTGTTTTAATAAGAATGTGTAGAATGAAGGAAAGGGGTTTTTTTTAAATATGGGAAAATGGGTTTGGGGGGATAATTTTGATCCCCATATTGTTTAGAAAAGCGATACCATGTATATGTCATGTTGGTGTATGTGGTACTTTGTTATTTCTGACTATCTGAGGAAAATTGGACTATTAGGAGATTTCTAAAGGGTCAGCCATAAATTCATTTAGTAGTTGTTACTGCAGCAATCTCAGTCCATTTATACTGCCCTTGCAAAGGCTTCAGAAAAGCATGTAAGTTGTTTGCAAAAGGAATGTGCATTAAAACCTGTGCTTACTTCGTTGTTTCATGCAATACAAAAAATGGGAGATGGGGGAAGGAGGAGCAGCAGCTGCATGTAGCTGTTTGGATGTACTCGGAGATGATCAGAAGATCACTGTCCTCATAACAAAAATGAAGATTTGGAAGTTTCCTATATTTCACACCTATTTTTTTTAGTTGAAATATTAAAAAAATTGTGCAAGAGACTTGTGCAAAGCATTTGACACTGGACCTTGACATGCCTGAGAGATGGGTCCATGCAAACCGCGTGAAATTTAACAAGGCCCAGTGCAAAGTCCTGCACTTGGGTTGGGGCAGCCCCAAGCACAAATACAAGCTGGGAGGAGAATGGATTGAGAGCGGCCCTGAAGAGAAGGACTTGGGGGTGTTGGTTGATGAGAAGCTGAACATGACCCAGCCATGTGTGCTTGCAGCCCAGAAAGCCAACCGTGTCCTGGGCTGCATCAAAAGAAGTGTGACCAGCAGGTTGAAAGTGGTGATTCTCCCCCTCTATTCCTCTCTCATGAGACCCCACCTGAAGTACTGCATCCAGCTCTGGAGCCCTCAGCATAGGAAAGACATGGGCCTGTTGGAGCAGGTCCAGAGGAGGGCCACAAAGATGATCAGAGGGCTGGAGCACTTTCCATGCGAGGACAGGCTGAGAGAG